>UELU01121846.1:0-27276 GCA_900490025.1 Megastigmus dorsalis
CACACACACACACACACACATACACACGGGGGCATCCAATTCCTACGTTGCGCAAGAGTAGCCAAACACGTGTGTATACGAGGCTATGTATAGACCCGTACACGTGTTATATAAATATGTATTCGACAAAAGGACGGGGGTACGAGGAATTTTCGCACGTACTCTTAGATTTGTCGGATTTGTCAAATTCTTCAGACGACTCTCTATCTTCTATCCTTCGCTCTCGCGCATCCCCTTATTCTTCGGTCTCTCCCGCACGCTCTTTTCAGCATTCAGCGCCCGTTTTTCCCTCTCATATTCCATCATCCACGATCTCGCCTTCGGCATGTGTTTACGTGTGTATAAAGGAGCTGCGGAGAGCAAGAGAGAGATAGAGAGAGAGAGGGACTTTCTTTTTGCGTGCGGAACGTCGTCTGGTTGGGCCTTTGCGCACTGAAAGGATTTGCCTTGAAATAAAGGACGACTAAGGCTTTGTTTTTTTTTATCTGCTCGTGTTCGTGAGCAGAGAACATTTTGAGATTACGGTATGCCCAACTTTTGAGTTTCTCGAGGCTCGCGCGCGTGTACGCCAATGTGGATTTTCTTTTGACTAGGTACTCGTGTGAATGTGATGAAAAACATTTTTTCTCAAATCCTCGCAACCATCAAATTATAACTAATGGACGTTTCCCGTTTTCATTCTTACAGTTACATGGACGAGTTTTCTCATTTCATCCAAAAAGGATGTTTCTTTACATCTGGCAGAAAGTGGATGTTACAGCTTTTTACTCAAATAATTTTTAACGTCTATAGAAACTGCGCTTTGATGCCTATTTTATAGCGAAAAAGTCTCCGAGATAAAAGTGTAAAATCTAAGAGTAAATTTCCTATCTACTACTATAAAACATAGTGACGTATATTCAACATCGCAATTCAAAGAGTCACATTAGTCTTGTCACTAAGCAATTTAATAATTAAGTTGTATAAAAATAATAATTTGGTATAAGTATGATGAGATTGAATCGCACACCAAAATATGAAAAAAGGTAATCTTATCATCGGATAATACGCATTATCTTATACAAAGTAAACATTTGATTAAATCTGTCTAGCATATCCTACCAGTTCAACTGCTCCACGAAAACTTTATGTTTTTATTATTTTTTAACGTCACAAGATTTATAATAACTTGAACAAAAATATCATTTAATAATTGTAACCTCAAAGATTAAATTTTTCATTGATTTATTTGACACTTTAAATTTTCTTCGAGTAAAGCTTTTAGGATCGAAAATTCAAAGCGTCAGTGAATAAATTCTGTACGAGAATCTTACAAGAGGTCGGAAAAAGTGCAGCGTACAGGAATAATTGTACCGGGCGAGTCAAGACAAAACCGCAGCTGATAAGAGAGGTGGGCTATATCAGTGTAAACTGCGCAGAACACACGAGATAGGCGAGTCGGCGGTATCAGTAGCGCGAGGCGCGCGAGGCGATAACGTAAAGCCGATACTGAGCCAGATTTCTTTCACCTCGCGTAGCTTCTCGGGTCAATATTACCAAAGCGAGGTATGCTTACGGTGTATGTGTTTGACGTCAGCACTGTTCGAGTGCAGCGAAACAATGATTTTTCTTTTTATATTTATTGTTTATTTATCTTAAATTGAAATTTAATTTTTCTTAACTTTTCTTAATATATTTTAAATTACATTCGATTGAACAAAATTTTATCTGAATATAATAAGACATAAACACAGTTAGAAATTTTTTCGTTACGCTCCGATGGTGCAAACTTCAAACCCATTACGGTGTAATTGGAAAGAAAACAGTTTCTAGCTAAGAGAAATTTTTGTTTGAGAGAAACGGATGTTTTTACACTACATTTGAAAAAGTATAGCATATTTCCCTTAGATTGATTGAATTCAGACTTCCGAGAAAACCAATTTTTAGTTCCCACATGCCCAGCTGGCATTTGTACGTAATTTGGCAATGCAATCGGGAGCTCTTTAAATTTCAATTATTTATACGATATTGCATTTTTCGACAGTTTCCCGCTCTTGTAGATTATTGAATTATACTCCAATTTCTAGCTGCACGGAAATTGTATTATTTCAATTGCAAGTAGACTTGCTTACTTTTCAATTACTAACAATTAAATTTTCAAAATATTCGTAACAATCCTACAAAATATCCAATCTACTAAAAAATGAATAATTAAAAAGTACAAATACTGAATATGCAAAAAATTTCATTATCGCTTATCTCAAAACACTCCAGCTATGCATTTCTCATCAAGATCCCATAGTTACTATAATTTCCTTTACACAAAATCTAGGCACAGATGCATAATGCTCAAAAATTCTCTCTCTCAGGTGAAGCACATTAGTGCAGCTCTGGCCCTCGGGGCAAAGATCGACGACGAGTGTCTAGTCGTCGTCGTCGTCGTCGTCGCTGTCGTGCGATGAGAGCTAAGAGTTATTTTAGAGCCGCTTCCAGCCACCCGCCACCGTCGGTCCTTTCCTCTCTCTCTCTCTCTCTCTCACTCTCTCCATCTCTTTCTTTCTCTCTCTTTCCACGGTCGGCGCACATTGCTCGTTCCTCCCATGCTTATTTGGCGTGACGAAATAATGAAGAAGCGAAAGCTCTGCGCCGGAATTTTCGATTCCCCTTCGTGATTTGTGTTTATAACGAAAAATGCTCCCTTTGGTGTGCAACGTTGTTATTTGATATAACGCGTTGCAGGCTATGCGTATCGGAAGGAAAACCGGTCTTGCGGAATTTTGCAAGGAAATTTCACTTCGACTGATTTTGCGATGAATAATAAGTGCAGGAATACGTATAGGTAGGAAAGGTTTTGCATTTGCTAAAATTATTAATAATCTCGAAAGATAGGGGGTATAATGTTGCCTCCCGAGGCAATACTTCCTGAAATATATTCAAAGAGCAAAAAATAAATGGTATTTATAATGAAAGAAACAACTGTTATGTATGTTTTTAATACATTGGTCATTTATGAAGATCCGGACAGCAAGACATTGACTTTTAACAAATTAAAATAATTAATGCATAATCTAATCAATAAGGTATAGTTATAAGAACATCGATGAAATATTTATAAGCTATAGATACAAACTATTGAAATATAAATATATAACAACGACAAATATCTAGAGAAAAAGATAAAATTTATATTTAAGGCAAATGAATGCATTAATAAAATAAAACAAATATTGAATCCCTACTGCACTAAGTTCCCACTTCACAAACTAGAATCAACTATTGATGGCATTACTTGCCACAGTTTCGTAATCAGCGACCTCGGAAACATCTGTATACCGATTTTCAAATAATACAGTAAATATATGTCCTATTTACGAGGACTTATTTTGATGACCAAAATTAACGATGTACACAAGATGCACACCTATCATTGGAAGAGCCTGCACGACTATATACTGCGGGATGTCGTATTACATTCAAATTCAAGATTGTTAACACTACATCGTTGAAATTGACAGGCTTCAATGAAAAATCGTCCTCAGAGGCAGCCAAAATTACACTCATAGCATCATCAATATTATCATCGGGCGCGACTGAAATTGCCGTAAAATGCGCGTTCAGTTCATCCGTACGAAAACCATGCAACTCCTCCTTTCTCGTCGGCAACAAACCAAGGTTTCGCACCTCCTTCCACATATCCTTCTTATTATCTAGCGCATGTCCGAGTGCTCCTCGACTTCGAGGCGTAGACGTAGGAACACACGAAGAAGTAGCAACATTCCCGGTCCGTTAATACCGTCTATGCGTTGCGTCACGTTTGTTTATGAGCTACCGAAGCTCAGAACCAATCCACGAATCTCTGCCCTTTCTCGATACTACTGTTTTTAACGGTGCTAAGTTATCAATTGCTTCATTGTGATAGGAACCAAGGTATTCAAGCAGCTCACCCAGAGAAGAAGAGTGTAAACCAATGGATATTGTTTCCGTAGTCAATTACCGTATCGTTGTCAAAGAAAGAAAGAGAGAGTGAGAGAGAGAAATGAGAAAACGTAGAAAATTCACAATCTCCTCTCCAATTTTGAGCTAGTGCAGCGGAAGATACATTTTTTGCTCCTAGGAATTCATGAATTCTGAACTAGACGCGTCAAAAGTCCTAGACGCGTTACGGCTGGCGCGACTCCCGCTTAATTTACCCTTTGAAGGAAAAAGAGCGAGGGAAGGTGAGAGAGGCGCGAAGTCGTATCGAGCACCCTCGTCGGATTTAACCGGGGAAAAGAAAGAGAAGGAGAGAAATTTTCCAGACCTCGAAAGCTCTGCGGGAGCTCCTCGAGTCTTGAGAGTCGGTGGAATTATATGTAAAAAACGACGAATCAGCGAGAGAAACAGAAGAGAGTAAGGACGTGAAGAAGTTCGAGTGGTGGTAGACGGAAGAGAGAAGGTACAAGGAGGCGAACGAGGAAAGAAAGAGAGAAAGAGGAGGAGGAGGAGGTGGAAAGGCGAGAATAGGAGGTGAGTGGTCGAACTTAAAATTTAAGCGCTTTCTCAGCGCGAATACTCCCCTTCTTTCTTTCGGCGAGCTGCTGCTGCTGCTGCTGCAGCGACAGAAAGAAATCAGCTGCGCGAGCGAGCAACTTTCGCAAATCAAGCGAAACCTTATTTATTTAGCGTCTCTCTCCGGATGCCTTTTTAAATATTCAACTAGCTTTTTTGCTGGAGATGACTATTTCATCGCGGATTTAGAAAGCTTAGAGGCTTTCAGGTTTTTCAACTGCCATGGATTTGTTCTGGTTTTTTCATTCGATGGGTGATACTGACGTAAATCTCATACGGCTGAAAAGTCTTTTGACTCGCGACTGTTTCTGTACATTACATCAAAGTTGTGGATACTTGGTAGGTCCAATTTGCTGCATTCGTGTAAAGGAGTTGTAACTTTCTTTCAGGGCTTATACTTTTTTTGGTCAATTAGATTTATAATTAAGGAACGAACTTTTTTCTTTAGGTATCGTTCTTTCGAAAATTAGAGCGTGTATATTTCATTTTAATATGAAAAGTTTAATTAGCTTTGAGCCTTACAATTACTTACGTTTTATACGATTAATTTGGATTTTAATTCTTTTTAATTTAATAATTTCACAATAAAAATATGTAACAGACTCTTACAAAAAAACAATTTTCTAAATCTTTTTACTACCAAAAGTATCTCAAGAATAAATATCAAGTAATTCAACAGAAGCTAATAGATCCAAATATATAGACGTCTCAAGCGTTAAGTATAAGAAGCTTATAGCCTTCTCTCTATTCTTCCGCAGATCTTTTGAAGGGCGATGATCAAGTATCGGTCATAAGACTTTCGAAGAATAGATAAATTAAAATTTAATAGGCGGTAAAAGGGCTTTTTTATATATAAGCGCATATAAGTGATAAGAATTTTATCTCTCTTTTTCTTTATTTTTTTCGTAATTCCAGATCTGTACTGACTTGAATAAGAAAAATCGATACGATATCGTTAAATAGCGATGTTTTTAAAATCAAGTCAGCATGAATTTCATCTGATTTCCTTTTAGCAGAGAAAAAAATGCTTTACGACGACTATGCCTGCGCAGTAACAGCAGCGACATTTTTACTACTCTTGTGAAATCAGAGCGAAAGGAATCGCTGGGATCATTGTATTTTTCGCAATTCCAGCAAATGCTTCCTTTTTTCTGCCATGTACGAACTTTGTGGATGAAATTCAATATTGCTCGATACAATACAAAAGTAATTTTTTTCAAGTCTTTAATGGTAAATGGATATTTTTATAAATAGATATTAATCTAAATAATTTAAGGCAGGAAGTTTAATATTTTAAGGATGTAATTATATTATAATCACTATATAAATAACCATTCACATTCTACATACAGATGGATTAATTAACAAAAAAAACGTCAGCATTTCGAGCTTTATTCCGAACAAAGCTGGAAACATTAGTGAAGTTATATGGTCTTTCTATTTATTAAATTAGAACCCTTGCATTGGTTCGTTATAGTTTGCAATAGAGGTAGAGGTATAGAGGTCGTTAGAAGAGCTTTTAATTATATTGATGGCTACACGATCAAAGAGTCATTATTGCAATGATTATTATCAGCGATACCGATAACTAGAAATGAACAAGCCAATAAGATGAAAAATAACTAAACTCATGTCCTCGATCTAAAGAGAGAAAATGCGAAAAAAATGTGTGTGCAAAAAAAAACTCACGTGTTTTCCTTCTGATCGCCATTGCTCGACTGGCTGGACATGGCGATGATCTGCTGCATCGGCTTCTTGCTGTACGGATGCGGATGGTGGGCGATATTTTTGTTATTGTCGTTGTTGTTGTTGTTGTGCATGTGCACCTTGTTGGCGTTGCCGTCGGTCGGCGAGCCCGGCGATATCTTGCTCGCCAGGGTGTTCAGGGACTGCAACATTTTCATGGGCGTCCTAACGGGCTCCTCGCACCGCTGCTTCCTGCTCGTGCAGCCTGCCTCCTCGGCTTCCCCGCCCGACGACTTCCTCTTCCCCTTCGACTGAATGATTTCTGCCTGTTTTATGCGTTAGTTTGAAGGCCTTGGACCTCCAAACTTGATGCGCACGTATGGGGATTATTAAAAATCAGACGAGGCGCTGTTGCTGCTCTCCCTCTCTCTCGCTCTGCGGAGGGCTACTTCGACTCTCCTTGGCCTTCGCCACCCCCCCAACGTCAACACCACGCGTAGGTGCGCAGTTTTATCCAACCCCCCGCGCGCCCGCACACAACACACGACACTTGCGGACACTCACATACACTGCCTCCTCTTCTTTCTTCGTCCTCTATGTTTTTTTTTTGTTTTCGCTTTTTTTTGTTGTTGTTGTTGTTGTTGTTTCGCTTAGGTGGTGCGTCGAGAGACTCTCGAGTGGACTGCGTTAGCTGCTGATATCTTCGTCAGCGTGTAGCCTGGAAATCGTTGGCTCGAATCTCCGGGCGAAGATTCTAGGCGCCTGCAGGTTGCGGCGAGAGAGAAACAGAAAGAAGAGCGCTACATGAGATAAGAATAGTATATAACGTACATGTATTTGTGTGAGTTATCGCGAGATTCGAGATAGACGGGCTTCTGTGTGTGTGTGTGTGTGTGCGTGTATCGGTGTGAGTAACGCCGCGAGCAGTTCGATACGCAGAGGTGTTGAGAAGTACTATAAACGGGGAATGCACCAGAGCAAAGTCGGTGACTTGTCGAGTTTCGACTTGGAACTGTGCAGGTCGAGTATACGCGATAATGAAGCTGTACAATAGGGATCAAAAGATGATGGATAACCGTTAAATATTTAACTTTGGGATTATATTTCAGCTCGCATCGGACGCCTTCGCGAAAATGAATGTTTTTATTAGAGTGCAATGAGGTGCGATGAAAAGATATAGGATTGTGTGCACGGACGGGAACGAAAATTTGCTCGGGCTAAATACCGCGCGATCGAAACGAAATTTGTTGGCGAAAATATTTACAAAAGACTATAGGGCAATTGTACAGCTCGACGAGCGAGATAATTTTCTTATATATATCACGGGTTTATTGCACTTTGTACATACGATTGACGAACGGCAAATTTTGAGGTTATGCGCGAATACATGGCCTGGGTAATCGCGCAACGATAAGATTCTTTTATCCATAAGTTATCTGATTTATAAACCGACCTACATTAATGCTCGTTACTAACTTTTTATTTTCCACGCTAGGAGAGAAGGGGCGAGAATCAAGAATCGAAGTTTCGCAAAGGTATAAAAGGAGTAACAAAAAAAAAGAGTCGGGGAAGTGTGTCGGAGAGCATACGTGCGTGGAAGAGAGAGAGAGAGAGCGAGAGAGAGAGAGAGAGAGTTTGAGTCTCTTGCGTTACAACGAGTCAATTAAAAGTTCAAGTTTAATTAGAAACTCGAAGTATGCGAGACACACGAGTGAGAGAGCAAGAGGGGGAGAGAGAGAGAGAGAGAGCAAGCGGGGTTAAAGGTCGAACTCGCGCGTTGACTGCACAAGTCCAGTCACACCGAGAGCTTGCTGATGGTGTTGGTGTCGTAACTAAGAGAGCGAGAGAGACTGGAATCGTGTACGTACATAGTAGTGAAAAAGAGAAATACGAGGGTAAAAACAAGAGGGCGAGAGAGAGAGAGAGAGGGTCAATATAGTAGAAGGGTATAAGTAAAGTACGGCTGAGAGAGTGAGAGGGAGAAAGAGGCAAATTCCGGGTTGTTCTCTCCCCTGCCCTTCACTCTCTCACTCTCTCCCCCTCTCTCGACTGCCTTTGCCGAGGCGCGTTTCCGGCGACTCCTTTGTTCGGCTCTCTCCCTCGCTCGACAAGATCTTGCGCGCGCGACTCGGAGGTATCCGACGACAAGAGCATTTTCCTCGCGCACCGAGTGACAGAAAGATAGAGAGAGAAAGAGAGAGAAAGAGAAAGGGGGCGGAGATAGAGGAAAGAAAAAACAGGGGGAGTCAACGGCCTGTTCCTCTTGGTCGGCCGCCAATTCTACGGGGTCCTAAGGTCCGTTCGCGAGAAAAAGGGCGCAGTAAGGGTTGGTAGAGCATAATAATGCCCAGTCGTGGAAACGGCGATAGAGAGAAAGGAGGGAAGTCGGCGTTGAACGAAGCGAGAGAGGGAGAGAGAAAGCGGAACTCAGCTAGCGCAGCTTTTGTCCCAGTTAAGCATTCCCTGCTCTCCCTTTCTCTCCTGCGAGGCGGCGCGAATTAAAAAACTCGAGATCGCGACGATTACGCAACAACTACGTACCTTTGAGCGAGGACTGGCTCTGGATCCACTTGCTTCCTGCGGTTAGAGCCTGAAGAGAGAGAGAGAGAGCGAGAGAGAGTGAGAGAAAGAGAGAGAGAGAGAGAGTGAGAGAGTCGAGGATGTCAATGGTAGTTGTTCCTTTCCTCGTGCGACACCTGCGCTAAACTGCTGCAGCTGGGAGCGACCATCCTGTCACGCCGGGCTTTCAGATAAGCCTTATCGGGATAGGCCCCCACCCCGGACCCATCCCACCTCCCCCACCTCTGGCACACGCAATTGCTTTCTTCGTCAGCGGCTCGGATAGCGAGCGCCTGATTGTACGCTGTATAGTTGTCTCTACCAGTGCATATACGAGATTACCGCTGCTCTCGACGCTGCTACGAATCCTCCTTTTCTTTCGATTGGGTTCTCTCCTCACTCGGAATTTGGCGTTTATCTGCAAATAAGGTGGCGATTATAGGTCTGCTAATATTGTTTGATCGTGGTGGGAAAAGCGGATGAATGGGCGAGTATTATATGTAACACTGGACAAAAAAAAAACGCACGAGGTACAGATGTAATTGCGCCGCGGAGCGAGACGCGCATTATTATTGCAGCCCGCGAGTCTGATGCATAAGTGACCTATGTACATTTACAAAGAGAGAAATAGTGAGAGGGAGAGGCATTGTTCAAGCAGGCGAAGAATCAACTAGCCGGTTAACGCTGTTTACACACGGCCTAATTCAACAACGCTCTCTCTCTCTCTCTCTCTCCCACTCCTACTCCTACTCCCGCACTCTTGTATACATCAAATTTGCTCTATGCGCGAATTTTGCGAAGGTCGAGGCGAAATTTCGACCATTGTATATTTTCGCGAAACTGTGGAACTCCGTGCGAGAGAGCTGCTGGCGGTGCTATAGTTCTGCTACTGCTGTTACTGCTGCTGCTGCTGCTGCTTTGATAAATAATAATTGCGAAGGGGGGCCCGAGTCTCGAAAAAGTGTATGCACTAATGGCTCGGGTATAAGCACGAGTTAACGCGGCCCGTGTTCGTATGAATAATTATGCGTGGCCGGGGCCGATGGTTGCATAGTTGAGAATTGTGGCTTTGGCGAGAAGGGGTTGTTTTAGCGTTGACGCGCTGATGTCGTTGTTCGGTCGGTGCACTGGGGTACGGTATTAAGTGCTAGCTCGACTCGATTGCTCAAACATCGCAGCCAATGATTGTGTACAATACATCGACTTTTTATTGATGAATTTTGCAGACAAACGGAATTTCCCGGATCTAAGCTATTTGGATTACTTAATATTTCATCGTGACAGACTATTTTCGTGATAAATTTAGCCTCTGAGAAGGTGTAACGTCACATTTCGATTATAGCAGAAAAAAAGGACAAAGAGTGCAGTCCAGGAATGTAGAAATGTCGAATAGGGGGTGCTGAAATTATGAGAAGAGGCTGTACTCTCACTCGTGTGTACGTGTATAAAGCCTCGTTAATTCCAGAGCGGCGCGTTATCAAGTTTAAACGCGCTGCTTGCTGCTGCTGCTCGCTGCCGTTGGCCGGCTCACACGCGAGTTTCTTGGCGGTGCAGCCTCGGCCTTATCGCATAGGGAGGAGAGCGAGAGAAGAGAGGTGTGGAACAGCAGCAGCAGCAGCAGCAGCAGCCAACTTGCGAAGAAGTACGAACAATGGACTGGAGAATGCGAGAGGGAGAGAGAGAGAGAGAGAGAGGGAGTGAAATGTGGCGGTGGGAGCCTGTTAAGGCCCGCGCGAAGTTTAGTGTTTGACAAGACATTTTCCACAATACTCCCTGGCGTTGTCAGTTCGTAATTAGTTTCTACTTCCACTCCTGGGCGATAATAACTCGGACTCGAATGTGGAGTTTCCCCCCCACGTCGTCGTCGTCCACCCACAACCCAGTACTCATAACCCGCCCGTTGCACTTATGCAGTCGCGGTCCCCGCCTACGTAACCTCGTCTCCCAAACTGTACTCGTCTTCTAGCTGCTCAGACTTTTTGACTGCATACGATGCAAGGAGATAATAAGAAAGTTTGGCATTTCTCTAGGCGGAACGCGCGACTGCCATGGGGTTGAATACCGTAGAGGTTCGAGAGTGAGGATCGTTACCTTTTTCTTAGTGGACGAGTTGCAAAAGATTCGAGGTAGCTATATAAGGTTATACGTGCGGTTGAAATCGTCACGAGTTTGAAGAGGATTTGTATTTTTGTATTTCGATGGCCGTTATCTGGCTGTATTCGTATCGATACCGATCGATGCGATAAGCAGTCCCCGAAATGATACGAACCGCCCGACGATAAGGAATACCAATTTTATTAAAACTTCCATTTACCAATTCTATATATGAAACGCGACAGAGAGAAAAAAACGTCCCTGCACGTGGAAAACAATCTAAACCTATTCACAGCGATATTAAGTCTATATCTTATCAATTTTCGGCCACATTGAAGCGCGCATACCGCTGTATACGGAGTTGAACGGGAATCGGTCCCCAACCGATTCGCAATACGTTCACAGATTTCCAACAATATTCTCTCTCTCTCTCTCGCTGACTATTTCTGCCACTGCACGAGCGCTCGCGAATGCCGCGCACGAACGTGCGCGCGTCGGCAAACGCACACACACACACACACACACACAGATATATCAATAGCCGCGAGTAATACAGCGATATATATATATATATATATATATATATAGAGAGAGAGCGGGGGAATCGCGTTTCCTCGGCATTATGCACGACCAGCATGGAAAACGCGGCAGGTTTGCTTCGTTACCATTATTCTGTAATAAGCTCAATTAATTATAACAAGCGAGAGGAGGAGGGGGGGTCGCCGCCGCCGCGGTGACCGCTGCCCCAAATCCGTTTCAATCAATCGCGCTAATTGCTTCGCTCTCTCTCTCTGTGTGTGTGTGTACCACTGCATGCACCGACCGGATATATATCGTTAATTTTCGAGTGCGCCGCGCGTCTCCATAAAGGTCATTTTTTGTTCTCTTTGGTTTAATTGTTAGTGACAGTGTGTTACGGTGACATTTGCAACTGTGCGCGGATCATCGTCGCATCGTATTGTTGGATCGCATCACAGTATGGTACGCCTGAGCTTTCGAAGAGATTTTTTCGTTTTCGAAACGATTGCGACTTTGAAGGAATTCTTGGATCGAGTTTTTGGATTGAAGAACATGCAATGGATAACTAATTATTTACAAGTTAACGGTATCTGCGTCGGCGTTGAAAGGGAAAGTTATTGGAAACGTATTTTAATTATAGTTTAGTGTTGTTGCAAGCAATTTAAGCAGAAGTAAAGAGTATCTGTCAAATAACGATTGCATTCCGACGTCTATTAATAAAATTTTAAATACCCAATATAAATCCAATATAAACGTTATTTATTGGGATACTTCATATCCGACATTTTTTTTGAAGCGATGACAAAGATTATCGAAAACTATATTACAAACGGATTTATTTGATTAACAAGAAGCGTTACGTACTCGCACTCAAGCTGCACAACTTATTAAAATAAAAACCTACGAGACTGTTATATTATCAATTAGAAAATAAGTGGTTACCCAGTACCCTATCAGACATTCAATCGCGAGAATTCTCCGCAGAGAAACAAACAAGAAACCGCTCAGCCCGCAACTCATTTCCCACTAAGCAGAAATCAATTGTTGCCGTCAGCTTATAAAAATTTCACCAGCCTTGCACTACGGCCAACGATGTACGTCAACACATTCACTACGCGAGCACACACCAGAACCAATTCCGTTCCTCGGTGCTTTCCGCGAAAAAGCAGATCGCCGACGCACGGCTGCAGATAAAGCGAAAACCAGAAAGTAAAAAAAAAATGTGTCGTCGCGCGCTAACAGGTTAGAGACCCCCCCCCCCTCTCTCTCTCTCTCTCTGTACAAGTCGCGCACGCGAGCTTGCAAGCGGTGGACACAGTTCCGGGAAACTCCTAAGCGCACTCTTCGCTGCGTTCGTTACCATCTCTCCGAGTGTGTATACTTATATACATATACACATACACGGAGACGACAGAAAATGTAGGAATAAAAAATGCATGCAGGACACGCGACAAGTTCGACGCGGAAAATCGATCGATCGATCCTATGTCACCACACGGCTGCAGTTACGATGTGAATCTCTTTTTTTATCTCACATCATGAAAGGGAAAAAGTTCACAGAGCTCTATTAGACTCGCGGAAACCGAGGACGGCACCGGGGGATTATAGAACTCGAAACCTGTTTATATTTTTTTTTGTTTTTCGGATATGTAGCCTGTGATTTGGTTTGGGGGATTGTGATTTCGATGCGTATACCGTGTGCGAGCTCATGATTTTGATGATGGCTAAGTGGGATAATGATAGGGATGAATAATGGCTTGATCGAATGTTGCAATCTGTTTTGCTGTGATTAATGTACACACAGTTTGTTACAGTATACACTATGATGCTTGCGAGGATGAATTTAATTATTTGGAAGAAAATTCGTGCTCGTTTACTTGTTATTATCAAAATATGAATTAACAAACAAGATTTTAAATGACGCGATACAGCGATTACAGGGCTCTTTAGAATTACCGATAATGCCAGAATTCTTCTTTTTTTTTTTGAAATTTGAATTTTCGATGAAAAGCAGACCACTCGGTAAACAGGAAACTGATATATTTTCGCTCGTTTTTGACCGAACAGGAGTTGATTTTGATTAAATGAATGTTATTGCTTTCGATTATTAATATTATTAATATTCCAGTGATCGATTCAACGCAAATATTCCGTTTCAGAATTGCCGATACATTTCAATCACTCGTTCGATTCAATCGTATCGGTAATCTAAACTAAAATTCAAAATATTTCATTTCCCTGATTGTACGCCAAACAATGTAAACGAAACGAATAGAATGGTGCACGAGCAGTTTTCATTTTTAGCCCATCAATTAATCAACAATATAGTCCGCGGGTAAACAAGCAGTGCAAACTTCATAGGCCAGTCTATTCCATAATTACACGTTCTCGAGGAGCAGAGAAAAAAAACGCAATAAAAGCGGTCTTTATTACAGACAGAGAGTGTCCTCGGGGCGGAGGATATAGGAAGAGGTGGAGAGTACGAGCCCAATGGTATTACAGAGCGGCGCGCGTCGGCTGCTGTCGACAGCGCGTAAACTCGCGGGATAGCATTACACAGAGCAAGAGAGAGAGAGAGAGAGAAAGAGAGAGTGAGAGAGCCGTGCTGCAGTAGCAGCAACAGCAGCGGCAGCGGCGCATTTTGCGAAAGGTGATGGCAAGTTTGCCGATACACAATGGTAATTACTATGGAATGAGCGCGACGATCGGACGAGCCCCGCCGTCGCGTATACGTCCGAGGTGTATAATTGAAGCAGTCGCTGCTGCTGCTGCGTGCGGACCCACACACACACGCGCACACACACATACGCGTGTACAACGCGACAACGTTTATACGTATATACAGACTCCTACCGAGTGCAGGTGGCACAGTCCCTCGTTATTACCAAAATTGCACGAGCTAATTGACTAATTACTGATTAGCGACGGTACGGCTCAGTCCTCTATGACCGATCCTCGGGCATATTGATGGATTACTGTTTTCGCGCTGCCTCCTGCTTCCTAGTATACACACACACACACACACACACACACAAGCGCGTGTCTGTATGTGTGTGGAGAGGGAGAGGATCGATTATGTGTTCTGTTCTTTTTTTGTTTAGGAAAACAGCGCTAAAAGCTCGCCTTTAATGCTTTCCCCCCCGACCGCGACGGTGAGAGTTTGATGGGATCCATTTTTTATGTGATGCAGTGGAGGAGGAGGAGAAACCTGGCCTGCCTACGCGACATTCAATTAGAATAATGCGCGGCATGGGATGTTGGCGAGCAGCTGCTAAGCTCAAAGGGTGTATATAACGCGCGTATCGCTTGGTTCTTCCTACTACTCTCGCTTACGTATATCCAGGATATTTCGATCGGTCATGTTGATGTTATATATAGGAGGCTTGCTTTATTTCGTTCACTGGTCTTTATTACTATACTTTTTTTTTAAGTTTTTTTATTGATCTTTGAGTGGTATATTGGTGTTTGAAGGGGTGAGCGAAATTGTTCGAGTAGAAGAAATTGGAGGGGAAATTTGATTGAACGCGTTGAAGGGTTGGGGAAAGTGTTAGACAGTGAATGATCACGAATTTATTAAGAGTCAAGCAACTGTAATTTGAACAAATATAGTTTGAACATGTGTTGTATTTTTAAATTTAAAAAGAATTTCAAGTGTTGGATTTGAAACTGTTCGAGATATGCGGTAAGAGAAAAAAATAATCAATATAAATGCTTATTGAATTATCTTAAATTAACTTTACATTTATAAAAACCATTAGAATGTGTTCAATACGACAGTATACATTATTATCGTGAACAGCATAAAATGTCCTAATGCGCCCGTAATCAATGATAATAATGTCTAATTAAAGGTATTTATTTTAAATGAAAATTTTTCATTAAATTTAATTAATTACACTAACGAAGTTATTTAGGTTTTAATAAAATTACATATCTTTTTCAAGGTTCGACGCAGAATATTATGACTCGGTTTATTTAATATTATGACTTATTTTATTTACTTCCATTATCTCATTTTATAATTATAATTATAAAATTTGAAATGTTTTTCAATTGTACGCTGGTTTTTCAATTTCATATATATTGAAAAATTTTATTTATTTAAGCAAGTAATGTAATTTAATTAATTAAGACTGATAAGAAGTTCCAGCCTAATAAAAATAAAGAAAATGCATTCTTTAGAACTTCCAGAAATATTTGTGCTACACAGACACAAACATACATGAAAATAAAAATTCTGCTTTTTATGTAAAAACACTTGAAATGTATTCCTATAACATTTTTATTAACTTTTGCAAAAATAAATTCTTTACCATTACAAAGCTTCCTCTATAAGGAAGCAAAATAAATGTTATAATTATTAAATTACTTTTGGTTATTGAATCTTTCAAAATAATATTAAATTAATGCGTTGAAGCATACTGCACACTTGTAATTAATATTCTACTAAACATTTCAGTACCGAAACATGTTTATATTGCACAATTTAACGTACATTTACCTTGTTCACTTTTATCGCATTCGCGGCCGCAATTAATGCAGCATAAGTGAACAAATCACAGGTGCCAAGTGTATTAGTTCAATAATAGGAGGGGTAAGGGGGGGCACGAGAGGAAAATGTAATTTTAGATGAGCGCGGAGCTGCAGAAAGTGGAAAATGCGACGAGCGGCAGTGGGTAAAACGTCGCGAAGGATTCGTTAAAAAAGTTAAGGCCGCCGTTCAAAGAGGAGAGGAGAGATAGAGAGAGATCGAGAGAGAGAGAGAGCTGGTGCACGACGAGAGGAAGAGAACAGCTTTGCAGAGAAGAAGAAAGCTTTCGGCGACTGAGATTGTAGAAGAGAAGTTTGTTGGAGCCCGAAGCGAGAAGCTTAAGTGAAACGTGAAGTATTTAAGTCCCCGAAACTTTGCCCGGCAGGAAGAGAGAGTAAGAGAGATAGAGAGAGAGATAGAGAGAGAGAGACAGGCAAGACGATGCCAAAACGAGATCCTTACGCACTGAGACAATAGTCAAGCGCCTGCACTTTGTCTCGGTAATATTGACCTTTTTCGCGTATCATTATTTCCTCGGGAAATCGCATTAAGTACACAAAACAATTCAGCGAGTCGTGGAGATTTTCCAACTTTTCGACTCTCTCTTGGGCAGAGAGTCAGCGGCGTCTGCTATTCGGTGACACGGGGTGATGAAAAAGAGAAAGGATAGGTATACTTTCTACACGCGGCGAAAAATGATCAATGTAAATAAACAGGACGGGTTATTCGAGAAATTGTACCAAGCTATATGTTTTTATCTAGTTTGTTGTGAATCGGTGTCCATTTCAATATTGAACAAACGTTTGCGCTGCGGCTGTGGCGATTCATCACTGGTGCTCAGGTGGGTATGCAGTCGAAAATTATAAAAAAGACTAAAACACGGGTGTAAAATGAGACTTTATTGTGTGATGGAAATTGGAGTAACCACATCCATCAGCCAGGAAAAATAAGTCTTCATATTTTTTTTATATTTGATCGCTTGTACGTATACATTATTTTGTTTGCTAAAAGTTGTACAAGTTTATACTATCGTATCGAAAGAAATTATTGAATAGCGTTCGAAAACATTCGAAAGTTATAACAGACGTCCGAGAATCGCGAGGACGCGAGTCCTGAGCAAGAACAAAATAATTCGTATCTTACATCGTATCGCGAGCTCCGGAGCGACAGCTCGCCATACCATTTTTTCACTCTCTCGAAGCGCGCTGCAGTAGGTATACGGGAAGAAAAATAGTTGTATTTCGCAGCTCGCGTAGCGCAGAGGTCTTGATGGATATCATGAAAGTGAGAGAGGTGACGCCTGCGCGGGGGCCGCGAGCAGATGTTTTGAGATGTCAAGCGAAATTTACAATATTCCCGGGTAAAACGATAACTCGCCCGACACGAGAATTACGGCCAATTTGTTTTACCTTTCCATCGCCGAAAGGCTCTTGTCTTCGCGTTAAACTTTATGGCACTTGAATGACATAATTTACAACTTTCCGCGCCACCCCCGATACTACTGCTACCCTCGGCGCTGAGGCTGCTTCTTATTTCAGAGCTACTCTAACTTGGAATATTCACACCTATCGCCAAATTATTTTAATACGGTGGACCTAAAAAAGTTTTTCAGTTACACTCTGGGAACTTGCAGAAATCGCCTCTAGATTGTTTACGTTTATTTTCACAGAATTGCCGAGAATGAACTGATTGGAGTTTCAAAATTTACTAGAGCTCGAATAAAGATGGTGAATCGAAATGTTTGTGACCAATGGTGGACAAATTGTTTCGCAGTAGCTGTAGATATTTTCAATATGCGTATATATATGTATTTAAATAAAATACCTTGTACGAATAATTTTTACAACGGTGTATATATACGTTTGTCTGAGAAATAAATCCACGAGTCACGGTTTCGTTTACTTCTATTTACTTCGGATGGATATTTATAAAATATTGAATCTACTAGATTTTGTAATATAGTACGTTTAACTATTTTTTTAAACTTCATAGGTATTACTTTGAAGAAGTATTTACGGTCAATTTTCCATATAAATTACTGCCAGACGAACTTCAATAAGTTCCAAGTTATGAAAGCAAATATTTGCCTTTCAAGAATCTTCTCGACTTATTAATATAAAAGTCACCCTACACAATTAATTGTTAACAATGGTAGCCTTGAATTTAATACGAATTTAGGAATGAAAGAGCTTAAGAATTCAAATTCCAAGATCTGGTGCTAAAGTTTAGTAGGAAACTTTATGAACTATAAACCTGACCTAGCTTTTGGAAGGACGCCTTTATATTATAAAAATTACATTATTTAATTTTCCAGTCGTCAAAAATAATCAAGCATAAAATCTCGATTCAACGTAATTTCCAGCTCCAAAGACAATTCATCGAGCCCGAGAATTTTTCGCAGCTAGCTGCACACACCCACACAGAGAGAGAGAGGCAAGCATATCTTGACGAAATCAAGGATCGAAGGTATGAGGGAGGGAGGGTGGTAAGGCAGGAAATCCTGCAGCTAAAAAGTCGGGAGGAGAGCATAATCCTCGAGAGATTCCGAGCCGAGGAAAAGTGAAGGAAGGTAAACAGAGACCCGTCGGCCAGAGATTGAGCTTAAAGGGTCGTCGGGATCTCCAATCGCGAGATTGCTCAATTGTTGGCAGGACTCGCTCGCTCCCAGGAGAATGAAGAAGCTGCTCCTCTCCTCGATCATCCGCCGGACAAAAGCAGCAGACGTTCTCTCTCCGTCTCTCTCTCTCTCTCTCTCTCTCTCTCTCTCTCTCTGTCTCTCTCATTCTCTCAGAGTTTTCTACGACGGGCCGTAATGCACTTTGTATCGAGCGGAATCCAATGTGTTTATGTAAGTGACTGTCGATTCTGCTACTGTTGCTCAGGGGGGAGAGGGGGGAGGTATGGGGAGGGTGTATAGGCCCTCTCAACTTTTCGCCGAGGCTAACAAAGAGACGGACGCGTTGGGCTGCGACAACTTGTGAGGTTCATGATGGGGAAGGGTTTATGAAAGGGAAGATTATGCTGCGATGTAATAGAGAATCGTATAAATATAGATTGATGGAGAAGTACAGGATTGGGGAAAGGGTTTGGAAGGGTTAGGGAGATCTCTGATTAATTGTGACAGCTAGGTAATTATGTTCTTCTATTTTCTTTGATAATTTTACTGTATATATTCGAGAAATAAAGTAAAATCTAGTTTTGAAAACTGGAATACCAATATGATGAGCTATCGTACTTTTTAAAAAGTTGAGAAAGATTTATCGTGAAAAAAATAGTTTTTCATTTACTACTTTTCAGCTTCCAGAATCAAAGCATTTTCCATAAGAAATATCATATTCGTATTTCACGCTGAAAAGGTAACAAATTCTCCTTCCTCAATACCTGTCATCTGAATATTTGCGAAAAAGGGGAAATCGAAAATCGATACAAACATATTTTTTCGTATCCTCATACTCCACATTTTTGAGAAATGCAAAAACTCCAATTTGATTTTAATTTATTTTCATTTCTCCTTTCTAATTCCATTACACTCTTTTTTTTTACATACGCTTTAAAAGTGGTACGAATTGCAAATGGCGTAATAAAGTTATACGAGGAGAATGTGATAAAAGTTAACAAAAAAAAAATCGACCTCTCTATTCCATATTTTTCATGATTTAAAATTAGCTTGGATGACACAAATTTTCATGAAAATATCATGACCAGGCTATACCTGAAAAATCATGTCCCATAAATAGCGCAGATTTATGACACTTGGATTGCCGCGCGCTTCTAAAAATCACACCTGACTCGGCTGATTTACGTTTATTGTGGCTCAAAATTTAATTGCGCGACTTGAATTATTTTCCCCACATGAAAAAACGGTATAACAATAGATTTAACAGAAGTAAAGATAAAAATCGATATAAATCAGATAAATGGTTTTTTCCCATCCGCGAAATAGAACGAAATCATCAAAGCTATCCCTGCCTAATCCTGTTTCATACATTCGCTCGATATTCTTTATTCGTTCGAGAAGTCGCTCCTTTTATCTCCAAATGCCAACTCGGTTCCGAAGGTGTGCCGCAATTTTCGTGAAAAAGCAACGCAGAGTCGCGCGAAGCACGGAGGAATTAAAAAGAGGGGGAAAAAAAATTCACGCAGCGCTAAAGGCATTTGTAAAGCCGCCTCGCGCTCGCACCTTCCTTATCGCATTGTGTCGAGTTACTCAGTCTGTGCGCGCAGTCTGCGTCTACTTGGCGCATTACGCGCCGCAGTCGTGAGAATCGCAACGCGCGCGAATTAAGATATTTTCGAGAGTTCTCTCAAGAGAGAGAGAG
This sequence comes from Megastigmus dorsalis, assembly GCA_900490025.1. Lineage (NCBI taxonomy): Eukaryota > Metazoa > Arthropoda > Insecta > Hymenoptera > Megastigmidae > Megastigmus > Megastigmus dorsalis. The sequence continues at coordinate 20,236 of UELU01121846.1, forward strand.
AGAGAGAGAGAGAGAGAGAGAGAGAAAGAAAGAGAGCGAGGGAGGGAGCGAGTACTAAGCAGCCATTGAGGCTAAGTGCCGGCTTCGCGCTACTGTAGCAAAGTGCCTCTCACTCTCCTCTTTTTCTCTTGGCTCTCTCTTTCCGCCTCTCCATCCTCATCGGCATTAATCGACACGCTTAATCCGCTCTTATTTATTGTACTCGTCGCGAAGCTTCTCGCGAGTCATTGAAACTTTTCGAGCGCTTAATATAACTCAGCTCATTTACCTGCAATACCGTCAATAAAGTCGAGTAAATGAAAAACGTATATATAAATGTATCATGCGCATATTTACAATTATATCTTTTTTAAGGGTGGGCGTATAAGTATTGGTATAAGGATTTTTTCGCGAGTGATATATTTTGGCTGGAAAAGTTTGTCATTCATCTGAGAGAATTTTCTATTTTTTAGCTACATTTATTTCCCGAACGAAAGTTTTGCGGTTCAGCATAAGCTCGTAATAATCGGATTTCGGGATTGAAAGTACTTAGAAAACGTGGATAAAAATATTCTCTCTGTCCATATAAAAAATTACTATAATCTTATTTCAAGAGCAATAAACTTTTGCATTTCCTATACAAATTCATCCCGCTCGTATTGGCAAAATAACTTGAAAAACGCAAAAACTTTCAATTTTTATTATTTATAATAAGCTAACTACTATCGTTCTAAAATATTCTCCATGCCCAGCATTGGTGGTGATGATCAAGCTGCTCTATATCAGTCTACTCTCCGTACTCGGGACACCGAACCGGCATTCGTATCTCCTTTTTTCACCTCGCACATATATCCAGATGTCAATTCCTCGGTATCTCGCTACAACTCTTGACCCTCGCCTACATCCGCCTACAACGCGTCACAGAGTTTTTCCTCGTCTCTGTGCAGCAGCCGGTGTGTCAAGCTGGTGCAGCGCAAAAGACGCGTCACCGATGACGAGGTTTGGAGCGACGCGGGCTCTAGCCGCCGTCGCCGCCGTCGCTCGCAGCCGCACGTTTTCGTTTAATCGAGAAACCGAAGCCTCGGCTGGATTTACATTTTGATGGCGTCCAGGGAGAGTCTCTTTGTCCCGTGGGGAATGGCAACCGCGCCGCTGCTGCTGCTGCTGCCGCTACCGCTGCTGGTGGTGCTGCTTTGCGCTTCTCTCGTTTCGGGCGTCGTATGTAGAGTCGTCGGGGGGCGCTTACTAGCGGCGCCGCAGCGCAAAACCACCTACAACCGACGATGAAGTTGTTGCGCGATTCAACGGTTACGTACCAAATTATTGGGGGCTTTGGGCGCTCGGTGTAACCAGCTCCTCTCCTATCTAATATAATCCGCTCGCTCTACCATTTGCCGACTTTGAAGCCGACTCACGCTACTTTCTTTTTATTTGGTTATTTAATTTAATGTTTTCAATATACTTTTTGCTTGCGTTCAAAGATAGATTCCTCGTACCTGTACCAAAAGTGTCGCAGTCCTAACCGGTGCCCGAAAAGAAATATGCATTTTCGATGCTGGGTATGAGGATAAATAAAATGTGCACCACGGGAGAAAAATTAACCAGTCCGGACCTCGTATTCGTCAATTTACGCGAGTTCTGGACTGTTCAAGTTATTTTCTCCCTAGGTGCATAATATACTATTTCGAGATTTTGTTCGAAAAGGAAGTATTTTATTATTAAGGAGCAAGATTTTTTATATTGTTCGTACTTGATGAGCTTGAAAACTAAATATATTGTTAATATATTTGTATTATTTCATATAAAGTTTTATTTGACTATCAGATTGAGTATGAATTAATTGTTATTATCATTTATTGACTTTTCAAACACTTATAATGATTTATTTATTTTTATTAGGTAATTTGAGATAATTTGAATGGTGATTTATCACAAGATCTATAATTACAAATTAATTTGAACCACTAATCACATCGTTAATCATATATAATCTTACAATATCAATTAAAAAAAATAGATGCAGTAATTTTTTGCTGAGCAGAATGAATGATTCGATAAATATAGTACTCTTAGTTAACTCAGTTAACTGTAGATGTAGCTGCATCCATTTATTAAAAAGTAAGTTTAGTATAAACTGAATCTCGAGCGTTTAAACCTTATAAAAGTTTAATTCCCGGATTTCTAATTGTGGTCTTGTAATGAATTTCTTTTGTGCACCAAGACCCGAGCATTCTTTCTTACCTTCATGAATAAAAATTAAAAACTTTTTTATTTGAACTCGGAGGTAGGGAAAGTAAGCTGACGAAGAAGTTGGCGAAATTATTCTTGCTGAATGCAGGGGTGGATGCTTTAGGGCTATTTATTAATTTTTGTCTCGGAAGAGTTTGAAAATTTCCTTCTTGCGCACACCTTTTCCAAAATTGCGCACGGCGCACGCACTCGCAGTTGCATTTGAACAAACGCGCGGAGAGAAAAAAAAGGAAGCGGTCTAATATTTTCGCGCTAGCAGCAATTCCACCGTGAGAGTGGCAAAATATTTCTCTCCTACCGGTTGTGCAACTAAAATAAACATTTGCCTACAGTGCGTGGGGGAGACCCGAGCGCAACAATAATTGATCGTCCTACAGCCGACTAAAAGCAAACATTTACCAAGTGAAACAATTGATTGCTTTAATCAAGAGTATGCCAGGACCAATGATCAATTCTCAAAACACGCGCTCGGCCGGGCCGAAGCAGGCCTGAGAGCAATGATTTTTATTAAACCCGCGAACACGCAATTCGCTTTAAAACTCGCGGACGCGCTTTCTCCTACTTTCTCGCATAGCGCAGATGCAGGGCAGCAATTCCGCCGGTAATGCACACTCGAAAGACGACGGCAGCGGCGCGTTTTCGGGCTTGTTTTTTAGTTGCAAACGACTCGTAAATTGCGGGAGTCGTACGGGTTGATAAGCAAGAACAGGACGAGACAGAAGCAGAACAGGAACAACGAGAAGGAGAGAAAAAAAAAGGTAGCGCATCCTCGAGAGCGAGTTTAAGAGAGTGTGTGTAGAGCCTAGAGAAGAGCTTGTGCCAGTGTATGTGTGCGTACGTGTATATATCTATAGGGGTGTAGCATCGCGAGGAAATTGTTCCTCGAAAAAGTTTTAACGAGGATGGCTGCCTCCTGCGCGGTTGTGTGTATATATACACATCCGCGACCGCGAACGTTATTTTTTTTTTTCCTTTTCGCTCCCCTCCTCCTGTGCACCGTCTCCTCTTCCCCTTTCTTAAACCCGCTGCTGCGTTGTAAGAGAGCGAGGGCGATTCGACCTGAACAGGTGAAGAGTCGACGAGAAGAGATTCGGGGAAAACCCTTCCTTGCTACTTTTCGCACTTTTCTCGTTTCACGCCTGAATTTTCGCCGAGTCAGAACGGGGGAAAAGTAAAAAGTGAGGGAAGGAAAGGGAGAAAGAGAGAGAGACCAAGGCTCGCCAATGGAAATTGTCGGGCGTCGTCGTCGTCGCCGTCGTCGCGGGGAAAGTCTATATATCCCTCTCTCGCGCGCGCGAAGACGTTCTACGAGGTAAACAAAGAGAATGAAGGAATCGCATTTGCAAGTGTACAGTTTCCTTCTCGCTCTCTCTCTATCTTTCTTTCTAGAGACGCCAGTATGTATGAGAGAAAACGCAGTTTCGTTCTTTTGCCGCTCTTCTTCTTCTTCTTTTTCTTTTTTTTTTTATCAACGCCACGCCGCGCGTTCCTGAAAAATTGCCAAGTTTTTTTTTCGCGTATCTGGGGAATGCGCGCGAGAATTCGAGACTCTGCTGCTGGCTCGCAGTGTTGGGTTTCTGAAAATTTCATTAGCTCGAGGTTAGTCGTGTATAATGTTCGATCAACGAATTTTGTGTTTTTAGAGTGAGGAGAAATATTTTCCGTGAAAAGTTTTTAGATTACACGGCGACAGAAAAATATTTTGCTTGACAGTTTAACACGTCGCTAGTTATTTAAATTGATTAAACGAATACTTTCTGCTTACTCAGAGAGGAAGCTTTTAAATCGATAAATAAATAGGTATTTCCAAAAATGGTTAATAACTTTTTTTATCGTCATTAGAACAATAATATAATTGACTATTTTTGAGAAAAATAATTTTCGTGTCTCTCCGTATGTGTGAGATGTATATATATATATATATTTCTGTATTTCAAACACTGCTGAATTAATTATCCGTTTTTTTATTTTTAAAATTCAGTAGTCCTTTTTTTCGTATTGCAAGTTTAGTATCTAAAAAATTCACAATATGCGTTTGAAAGAGTGTTGAATAACCTACAATTTGAGCTCTTATATTTAAAGTAACTTGCATCATTCTATTCTTATTTTAAAAAAAAAAAAAAAAAAAAAAAAATTATGGAAGTTTTTTTAAAAACATTTTTAATTTTTTAATTAAAGAATGGGTTGACGGATTTGATATATGACGTCTCATTTTATTTTATTTGCAAATACAATAAATTATAGTTATAATTATTCTATATTTGATAAATTTATGTTTGTTTAAAATTTTTTGGTTGTGGTATATAATCATAATAATAATGTTATGGGTTTTATTTCATATACTTTTATAGATTAATTGAAATAAATTTATTTTCAAATATTTCTTTTCGTAGAATAAAAATATCATAATTATACGAATTTATAAAATATATATTTTTTTGCTGTGAACGCGATTTTATTAAAAAAAAAAAGAAATATGAATTTAAGAATTTCTAGATCAATTTTCAAAAAATTAGTTTTATGATAAAGGTGTACGAAAACTAAAGAAAGTAATCATCAATTCTTTTCTTAATATAGAAGTGTGACTGAAATATGAAAATAATTTATTAAAATTTCTTGCATAAGTCTTGGATTATTTAAAAAAATGTAAGTATTAAAAGCCTTTTTATTATTATTTAATTTATTTATAAATTATATATAGCATATATTTATTACATATCATTTGCACAATAAATGTATAGGAAAATATTTATAAATAATTTAATCCCGATATAATTTCTAAACTTCTTTCCACGTACTATCTCAACTTCATCCGCGAGTGTATTTCCGGATTTCTCAAAAATCCCGCGTCCAAAATAGTCCTCAGCGTTCCGAAACAAAAAAGCAGCGAAGAACAGCGAAAACACGGCAAAGTCGGCAAAAGCAAAACAATTAACGGAAACCGTAAAAACTCCGGAGAAGATGACACGGCAATGTGGAGTAAAATAACGAGTGATAAATTCGTTATTTTTGCAAGTACTCAGCTACATACACACACATGTTGAGAGACAAACTGTCAGACAGGGGCGTTCTAGCATGCCGCACATATCAAACATTCGTACAAAGTATTTTTTCAACAGCCGCACGAGATACAGATATATAATACTCGAATCCTCCTCTCTATACACACGCACCGATGCTACACATACACACGCACACAGAGACGGCGATGCGCTGTGAAATCACTCAGCGCGGTTGACATTTCGTTCGCACGCGCGCCCTGTCTGACAGTCGTTCAACGAGCCAAACAGAGAGAGAGAGAGAGAGAGAAGTGAAGAGAGAACCGCCCACGCATGATAACTGATTATCGAAGCGTCGAGCAATGATATTGAAAATGTTGTCGTTCGATTTACGCTAGAGCGAGCATGATGCATTCGCACTCCGGTAGATCGAACGTGCGTGCGCTGTCGATTTTGCGGAAAAAGCTTCCGCGCGAATATAATTTTGATTTTGAGCTCGTATTTTTGACTCTTTAACTATATGGTTGATAATTCTTTGTCTGAAATGTTCGCTGTAAAAATGCTTGCTCGGCGTATAGGAGCACGTTTACGATGAAAGTTGCGAGTCTGCGGAAAAAATCCAGCGTTACATTTTGGATTAAAGTTAGCAAAGGTTATTAAATTTGCGTTCGCATGAAAATGTTATACTTTAGCTCTATACAATATTCTATATTGAAATTTGTAATTTTAGTCTAATTAATTTTTTTAATGTTAGAAATACAGAAATACAGAAGTAAGCACACAAAAGCTCATATTCCAATACCTAATAATCCCAAGTTTCCAGTAAAGTATACACTCATATTTCCAGTAGTGTACACGTGCTCATTGATTCTTCCTTGCACTTGAAGTCAAATTAGTTCGTTGGCAGCTTTGCCTATTTATAAATCCGCAATAATTTCTCGAAGTCATCACTACGTAGTGATAATTGCCGCGTACACATCATTAGTCATCCCGGAAGAAGTTAGTACTCGCGCACGCGAGAAACCACACCAGGATCCAGGAATATTAACACTTCAGCGAGCCTATATCGAATACGGCGCAGCCTCGAATCTTATAATTGCACTCGCAATCATCGCGAATATTGTTCGCACGTAATTACGTGCTGTACTTGTGACAACAACTATTTTTAAACACCCGACTCTGTTGCGCTAAAATTTATTTTCGTCGATATTAAGTAAATCGATAGCGATGGAGTAATCAAAAACATTGAGAGTTTACTTTTGTAATAATATATAATACAGTCCCAGGCCCAGTTTCTAATCACGCATGTTTAGACTAGGGAACAGTTTTTAATCATGCTATTTAAATGTGCGAGGACGGTCTTTCATCAAAACTTGGTATTCCATACAATAAAAAATTTCAAACAGTAATAAATAAAAAAACCGCTGCCAATTCATTTGTACTCAGCTTCCTTAAACTTACTTAATTTATTTATAAATGATATATTACATATATGTTTGAACATATTTAAAAACAACTCAAGAATTATGCAAGAATGTTTAAGAAATAATTTTCAAATATTTATAATTCTATTATATTTAAAATATTTAAAACAATATCACTCTTCAAGTATATATGACAATATCCATATTTTTAACTATAATATATAACCAAACATTTTTAAACAGATATTAATTTATCTTAATATCTGATATTTATTTTTTAACAGATATTAGTAACACTCATTTAAATTTGAATAATCTATCGATTAAAAAATAATTCCAGAAATATCGAAACGCATTTCCAACTGTGTATATATATATATATATATATA
>UELU01121847.1:0-19979 GCA_900490025.1 Megastigmus dorsalis
GTACTACTGTAGAGGCCGCATCCGTCCTTCCCTACAGCGACGCCGTCGTGCACATTCGGAGCACACACTGTATTCCATCTATATATATATATATATATATTCTACAAACGACTTATATATACAGTAACATATATATAGAGGATGAACGTTAGGAATAATATATATTGTACGCGCGCGTGCAGCTATGGAACAGCAGCCAAGTAAGCTGCGACAAAGAGTATGGAGAGCAGGAGCTCCTAGTTTCACACCGAATTTAGGAGAATCACCGATGACGATACACACCGAGGCTCACCACTCTCACGCACAGACCCACACACACACACACACACACAAACACAGAGAGAGAAACCGCACAGAGACACACTTGCAGCACTACGCGAACGACACTGTGCTGTAGTTAGTAGTTTTATTTTTCGGCTCTGGGCACCGTCGTCGTCTCTCTCCTGCGTCATCCGCCCACCGGGTCTCGCTCTCTCTCTATCTCTTTCTCCCTGTCTCTTGGCAAACTGGTTTGCCCTAAGCGGCAGCGCCGGCGGTACGAGCGGCAGACAAACGGCAGCGAAGTAGTCGTGGAGTCGGTGCGAGCGAGGTTGGCTCCATCATCGCGATGCTCCCGTGGTAGTCGCACTTGGTACAGGAGCGTCACTCGGACACTGCGCGCCACGCGCTAACGCTCTGGTAGTGCTGGTGCTGCTGGTGCTGCTGGTGCCGCTACTCCTCGCCTCTTCTTCCATCGCCCACGGGAGCGAACCGAGACGGAGAGATATCACCACGGACTAGAGAGGGAGACACAGCCCACGTGGCATTGTACGTTCCGCTCCGGGACTGAGAGAAAGACCGAGCGAGCGAGCGAGAGAGAGAGAGCGGAGAACGGCGCCGGTGGAAGTTCGGTGTGTCCGCGCGGTACGGTAGACGCGGCGCGACTGTGTGTCCGTGTGTTGGTACGGCTGCTGCTGCTGCTGCTGCTGCTGCTGCTGCGGCTCTCACTCTTCTCTCTCTCTCTTCTCTCTCTCTCTCTCTCTCGCTTCGCTGCTCTTTGCTCGGCTGCTCGCAGTGCGGTTCTCCGCTTCTTGCTTGACTTGCCCCGAGCGCCGCCGTCGTCCCTGTATTATGCCGCCGCTCTGCTATGCCGTTGCTGCCTTTTAAAATCTTTCTGTACCTTCTTTCTAAGAGCCATTTTCTTTTGTAGGGCTCGAGCGCGTCTATAAAGGCTCCGGCCCTGGACGTTTTGACAGTTTTCGGTATGATTATCGATTCCTTTTTTTTTAACATAACGCACACTTGAAATGCACAGGAGACATTCCGATGTTTAAAATAAATTTAGGCCCTTAACTGTACATTCTTCTAGTTTCTTTAACTGGAAAACAGACAAAGGTGCAGACTGGTGTCACTCGTTCCACTCGTGCGAATGGATCTTTAGGGTTTTTGCCGGTGCGCATATGGCGCGCGACCGCAGCGGCAGCGATTTTTCTGTACTCCGAGAAAAGAGCCGCGGGCACATTTCGTTGTGTCGTGCTGTGTGCTCCAGAAAGAGAAGTAGAGAGAGAGAGAGAGAGAGAGAGAGAGAGAGAGAGAATTAGGCGCGAAATGTACGGCTATACTTTCTCGCACCGGAAATTAACGGTTGCGAGCCCATAGTTCTGTGTGTGCGTGTGCGTGTGCGTGTGCATGTACATATACATATATACAGAGGAACGGTGGCAGCCGAGCGCAAAGGCGATCGCTCTCCGCTTTTTTTCGCTCTCCTCTTTTATTTAAATGCAAATATCGATTCCAAAAAGTGTATGCATTCATATCGCGTGTATTCGTATCGGTCGTCTTTCGCATTACGATTCGTTTTGCCAGAATTGATCCCGCTATACGGACACTTGAGCGAATTGACCTCTCTAGTCGAGCGTCTCCGTGTCAATCTGTCGAATGATGATCGACGGCAGCTCTCGAAAGTCTATCCGTGTGTAAAAAGAATTAAAAAAAGAAGAAAAACAGGGAGGGAGGAGGTGGAATGCGATGTCCTCGATTTATAGTAGCTAGTTGGAAAAACAATGGGTCTGGCGTTTCGCACCAAAAACCAATTTGACTATGCGTGTATAAGTGTCTCTGTGTGCGCGTGCGTACGCGTGTGCGAGCGAGAGCAGCAAGTACGTGCGTACTTATATGTGCAGGCATTATATAGGCGGCCCCGCGCGCACTCGCTAACGGTATTATATGCCAGTTGACTTGACACGTCCGTTCATTCGGTAGAGATGGCGTTACTAGCCGTTTTATTATACAACCGCACGACTTTCGTGATGTAGGCCTCGCCTATGCAAACTGTTCGTATATACTTATACCTCTGCAGCTCGCTCTCTGCAGCCAGTGTGACTCAGACTGTCGCGTTACGCTGCAATGGCATTTTGCTGCTGCACCGATCTCTTCAGATCCAATAGTTATGGCTCTTCGGGCTTTTCAGCGATCGTTACTATTTCTATATTCTGCGAAGAAGGCAGCCGATTGTTCCTTCGATTTCGAGTATTTGAATTCGGTGCTTCGGTTTAAAATATGAATATTCTGTCATGACAAGAGCTTATTTTAGCACGTCTGCTATCTGTCTCTGTCGGGAGTCGATGCACTTGTTGAATTTCAAAATAGCACGTCAATCTTTAAATAAAAGTAAATCGACCAAAAGGATAAATTCAGTAGTCAATTACTACCTGCTATCTCTAACTTTTCAGAAAAATCATCTCAATCCACATTCCGAGCGCACTCCAGCTTCACATTCGCAGGTGAGACGATCAGCAATTGATCGTCCGCGGCATCATGAATCACCCAGCTCGTCTGGATTTCGCGCAAGCGCGATTTTCGTGTATACGATGATTCACGCTCCTATGGAGATGCTGTGCGAATTATACACACACACACACACATACAGACAGACACTTACAGCGGGGGGCTATTACAAACTTGGCACTTTCAATTTCTCGGGCGGCGTCGAGTGAAAGTTGGCGAGAGAGGCTCGAGCGGCCGCGTATAGAAAACGAAGCCGAAGACACAGTGTTTCCCTCCCCGTAGAGTTTCGCGGTAAATGTATAATTGCGATCGAGCCGCCGGTGCGATAGAAACTCGCGCGAGAGCCGTGCAGTCTTTTCCACGATATCTCCCCTCTCTATGGCCGATTATTCTTCTTTCGGCACAGCGAAAGTTTCGCACCGGTGGAAAAGAAAAACGCCTTTTCCGTTAGCGGGAAATTGGAGGAGTAATGTAGCAGATGGTCAAGTGAATTAAAAAATAATGCGGCTTGCGTCAGCGAGAAAATAAACTTTCTTATTGTTCGGAATCCAAGCCGAATCGATCAATGTACGATTATCGTGTACAGACGAGAATTCACTCTTTTTAGAGCGTAGCGAGAGTGTCTCTCGGGTAAACAGCTTAATAAAATTGATTAAATTCGCTCTCGTTGTGTGGAATCGCGTCGCTTTCCAGCGAACGGAAGAATCATCGGGAGCGCGTCCAGATTGATTAGCGCTGAGCTCGCGCGCGGACAAAGAACTGATACAAATTGTCGGACAGTTTAGCCAAGTTCTCTTAAAAATAGAGAGAGAGAGAGAGAGAGAGGGGTAGCAAAATGACGTTTGAAAATTGAAAATTTGCCCATACTAAGTAGCGACGATAAATCCAACGGGTCGTTGTGTTATCTTTTTTTTTCAGATTCTGGACCGGTGCCCAAAGCGCTCGTGCGGTATAGGATTTACGACATTACGAGAGAGACCTTTTGGAACCAGGAGAACGAGTGACAGGCTGGAAATGTTACGGAGTATACGAGCGAGAGATCGGATGTGTGGCACGGATGCACACGTACGAGTGTATATATACGAGCAGAGTTATTTCTCTCGGTTGGTCACTCGAGTGCAGCACCGTACCAGCAGCTCGTACAGATACACAGTTACTTCGCGCCGCCGCTTAAAGCCTTAAAAGAGTCAACGGAAGCCGGACACGGCCTGAGCGATGTAGATATAATATTCCGAGTCGATGTATATATATATATATATATGCATGTGTGAGCTGTACAACTGGCGGCGAATATTCTTGCGAGAAGGAGAGCTGCAGGGGAGAGGCTACATAACAATCGAGCGAACTGGAAACGTTCGCATTAATTATCTTATTGAATGAGGCGTGTATCATGTGGCGTATGCGCGCCTTCTTCGCTCTGTTATTTGATAAATAAGCGCTGCATAAAGAAGAAACAATCCTTGTACCGCGGACTGATTGTCTTTAAAGAGGAGGATCTCTTCTGAGGCGAATAACAAATGATTATTTTGTGGCGACGTTTCCGAGGATAAATAAATTTATTGATGAGCGTCGCTTTTACGAACCATAAACCTGCGTTGAATAATAGATAATTTTGATGATGTATATGAATTAATATTCTCTTTATGGGGTGCTGTAAAAACAGGAAATGGAACGATTCGATCAAGAAAGTATATTGAATGATTTCCTTCGATTACAGATATAAAACTATTTATTTCGACGATTCGCAATACTAAAAAGTTGTTGAAAGCAACAGCTTATGAAATGTGCGATTAGACAAATAAGAAATATTTTATGCACTTAATATTTTTTATGACGTGCATTAGGAATTTTTCTGCAGACTATAGTAAAAATATATTGCATAATTTAATCCTTTGGCACTTTAAGAGGCACACAAGTTGCCGACGCGAGGTTAAAAAATTCATAATTCGCATAAAAGTCAAGGTATCGTTTCGATAAGATTTTCTTTATTTTCCTTAAAGCAACTGCAAATCGATTTAATGTAGACGTAAGAAAATGTTTATACTATAAAAGAATGTTTTATAATACCAGCTAATACTTTCATAAGTCGAAGCTAATATTATAGTTTCAGCTATGTGTTACATAAATGTAGTATATATGAATTATAAAGATAGTTTCTTATGATTTAGTAATACTATAGCTGTGAATAAATGATAATGATTCACAGTATAGTGTTTGGTTTTAAAAAAATAATATTTTCAAGTCTTTGTTGTTATGTCCGCATTACGAAGACGTTTCTACTGATAATAATCAACATAAGTGTTGTTTTATGTAACAGTGGCAACTTAAAAAAAATGCGCTGTACTTTTTTTTTTTAAGAAGCAATATAAAAGTAATTTTATGTTACTAGTGTCAATTTTGCGAACTGTACTACTCGTCGTTATTTTTTTAGCATTGCAATTTAAAAATTATTCTCGTTTCAAGCTGACGTAAGGACAATAAAACAATCGCTAAATCAATTTAAGCTCGAGTTCCCTGCCGTAACGAATTTTCTACTCTATGCATTCGTTGATGCATTCGAACGATATCTGCTATAGATAACTTTTCAATTTCAATATTTCTGTACTATTTATAATTATGATCTGCCGCGTTTTGTCGTGAAATTCCACTATCGATAAGAAATGTGAATCCGTGACAAATCACAGCGTCACAAAGTCAAAGTTCAAATTATATTCAAAGTTCAAGGTCGCGTTGCGTTTTCTCCGCTAGTGCATAAGGTTCGATAACGCGACGTTATGCTGCTTTCGTCATTGTTATACAAACATTAACAAAATGTTTCTGTCACACGTGCACAAGATGTGTGTGTGTGTATTTCGGTGTGGAGCCTTTCTTTTTCATTTATAGAATGGTCCAGTTCCCTCTCTAGGTTATTTTAAAATGTCGCCGTAGTTCAATGAAAGTATTCTAAAACAAAAGCTTTTAAAAATAGATTACGAAAGCTCTTCTGCACAGACGGAAAATTGTTTTTCGGATTGGTTTCACTGCTGAAACTCTTTCGCCGAAAGACAATAGCTGCACGAAGTTAGTCGTTTTAAAAGCCATTAATCCTGGATTGATGTATATATATAATAGATATTAAACGATAAAAGAAAACAGGAAAAAACCTACGTCAATTCTTTCATAAGACATAAAAATGCAAAATTAGAAAAAAAGTGATTCTCCAGCCTTCTACATAAAATGACTTAACGAGCGCGAAAAATTCTAAAAAACCTTTGTTGCCGCTGCAAATCAATTGAACAAAATACATTTTTCTCAGTCAATTTTTGTACTAACGCATTTTTAACATTTCAGTTCAAAATTCAAATTCAACAAGTTACTTTGTCCTCGACACGCTGGTTTATTTTTTCTTCAGTTGAATCGAAGCCATTATATTTACAATGGTATATTTTCTCTTTCAATTATGCTACAATTACCTCACTAAATAGCCCCGCAGTTAATATTTAATTGATGCGATTAACTATATCAATAGAAATAAACTAGCGGCGAATATATCGTATTTAGCGAGCTCATTCGCAATCTTATCTATCCGCCAATATGCAGAGTTAACAGTCCTTACCCATTGATTCATATACACACACACACACACACATACACGCAGACGCACCATATAAAAGCAAACTTTGCCCGCGTTATTCCGAGACAGTCGCAGTAAAATTCAAGAGCACCGGCGAGAAGGGAAACAAAGAAAAAGCGATAGGAGCGCTATACTCGCTTACGAAGAGAAACCGAGACAATGCGTGTATTACGCATTACATTTCTAGAGTCCCGATTAATTACGCACACGAGGCGCTCGGCTCGCGCGAGATAAAGGCGCAGAAACAAATTCAAGCGTAACGTCTCTAGGTATATAGGAGCCGTATATGGCAATTAAAGGCTCGGTAAATAATATATAATAATAATTGCTCTTTCTCTGCCGTTATATAGGCCCATTATCGTAATAAAACTGCAGATACCCAATGAATCATCCAATAACCGTTCCATTATACTTTTTGCACCGCGTAGTTTTTTCCAGTAGCCAGAAGTATTTCTCATTTTTCCCATTACCCATCAAAGAAAAATTATGGCGCGCGTGCACTCGCACATCGCGTGCTCGACAACGCGATTTTCTCGCTTTGGCGAGAGAGAGAGAGAGAGAGAGAAGAGAAAGGGAAAAGCCCGATGTACAGACAAGCCGAGAATTTAGGTGCGACTTGAAATTTCACGTCTCCGTAGGTATGCTCGGCCAGGGAAGTGTGTGCGCGTGTGCACGAGCCAGGGGCAATACACCGATAAAGCTTATCTCGCGCGGCTTTTATGGTCTTGCGTTACAGCGGTTAACGCGTGCCACGAGGACTGGCGCCAGCGAGAGTTTTCAGTGTGAGTAAATTGCACGCTCGACTTTGAGAGGAAAAATTTTCAGAAAATCGCGACGTGAAAGTGTGCGCGGAAACGCGATAAGTTCGATAACGGCGTGTTTCTGTATTTGCTCCGATTTAGTATTTGAGGATGATGTTTGTTTTGACGGGTGTTGGCTTTTAAAAAGTTGCTGACGAGATAAAACGGTGGCTTTAGTAAATGCAAGTTTCGGATCAATTATATCAATTAAGAGAGTGAATAATATAAAGTTTTATCGGGAGTCAAGCGCAGCGCGAAGGTTTCACTCACCGGATTTAGCGGCTTTGTTTACGTTTAATTATAATAATCGGAGTCATTGTGTATTGTTAGTTTTAACTCGCATGATTGCGCAAAATTTGGAGAATAAAACGAAGATTTGCAGCCGCAAATTGGTAAATATTAACAAAAAGATTTGCTGCCCGTGGGAGTGACGCAAATTTTTTTGCCGATTACTAAAAATAATGACTTGCGATACAGCCGCTGTGTATATTACACGGATATCTCGTGCTGCATACGTGAGTGGAAAACTTTAATTATTTATATCTCTGTTAATGATTTTTCAGTCGACGGATTCGATTGGAAAGTCGTGGCGAAGAAGAGGTGCACACTTGTGTTTGCGCTTCTTTTTATAACACTGATAATGTACGTATTATTAGATTTGGATATTTACGTGTTCACTCTGGCCTGTCGATGATGGATTAAAGAAAAGTTCTATTAATGTAACGAAACTCGGTTACGTAATCTACCAGCCGACAAAGAAGAAAATTATTAAATTCCCAGATATCTTTAATGTTTCTATTACTGCTGAAGTAACTTTTATGAGAAAAATAATTTTTTGTTTACAATTCTTTTATACTGCATTAAATTCATTAGGTGATTGTTTCAAAGAAAATTCTATACTTGTAAAGATCTTTGTAATGCTAAATGAAGCATACTTTGATCGAACGACCTTAATAGTATTAGTTTAGTTTGAAAAAAGTGTAATTTATTTACTGATAAAATGAGTCACTCTGCTTGTTGGACGTTTAACGAATTTACGGTCCGTACCAATAAAATCACCGGATCTCCCCGAAGCTAACGCGGAAATAAATCATTTAAAATAAATCTTCGCTTTAATTTCATTTAAATCAATGCCTGCCTCAATCTTTCAACGGACATCGAGACTGACAAAAATTATTTTTTTTCTCCAGTGATTCCTCGCACACACACACACACATACATACGCACACACACACATCATTTTTTTTTATCAGCTCCATTAAGAAATGTCCACTGCAGTGTAAACAACTTGATTCGTATAGAATCGATTCTGACCAAGAATTTTCGAAGTGCCTTATCAACAACATATCGGACTAAAGCAATCACAAAACGCTATTTGCGCCATTCCACTCAAATAAATACATCGCTGAAGGTGTGGAAAAAATGCCGATCCGCGCTTGACCGACGAGAAGAAGCTATACGCATTTATATATCCAATGCCTAAATTAGCATCTCATTCGGATTCCTGATTCATACACCGCGTGCGAATAATTGAGATATTTTTCGATGTACGTACAATAAATCGAGGCGTCGCGTGTAGCCTCACACAATGTGGCGAAAAAAAATCGAAACTATGAGGCAAAAATTGCGCGATTGTCTATTAGAACGTCGACGAAGGAAAACAACATAAACGAATCAGCGACGCTCGCTTATCGCCTACCCAGCTCGCAATTTTAATGGAAACGTACTCACGCGCCTGTATATATATATGTTCGACCTCAACACTCTTAGATAGTGAATAATTGAGAAACGCTAGTTTGTAGCGAGTCGCTCTCTGCACGCGTTATATCTCTCTTGTCATCGTCGTCTCTCTAACCACCGAGAAAGTTTGAGCTCCTTTAATTCCTTTCTTTTGGCGCGCATTATATATAGCGATCGACACACAATGGACCTGCACCTGCAGCTATTGAAAAATGGGGAAGAGTACAAAAAAAAAATCCTTTCTCACGTCGATTCCCCGTAAAAGCGTTAAAAACTCGCGCGCATTTAGTGCAAAACGCCGCTTTTAATATGGCTTTTCAAGGCTGAGGCGCACCGAGGGAGAGAAAAGTGGAGCTCTATAAACAAAATTCGTGGAATTTCGATGTAAATCGATTGTTTACTTGCGGATGATTTAATCGCGTTTCGCGTGAATCAGACGAAAAAATTAAAGAGAGAAAGAGGGAGAGCGAGAGAGAGAGAGAGAGAGAGAGAGAGAGAGAGAGAGAGAGAGAGAGGAGACTTTATGTGTACGCCAGTAGAGTGTATTATACACACAGCGATTACGAAGCGTGGTGTAGTCGTGGAAAAGAAGCGCGCGCGGCGCACTCGCGCGAATAGACAAGCCACAAGGTCGCGCAATCGAAGCGCGAGCCGCGAACAAACGAATATCTTTCCTGCAACGACCAATCACAGAGAGACAGACAACACACAGATGTAGGTTGCGCCGCTGCACTTTGTTTTATAGCTTCTAGGAAGCTATATATGCGAGCTACTGGCAAATTTAACGATTGCAAACCACGCTGAGAGAGAGAGAGAGAGAGAGAGAGAGAGAGAGAGAGAGAGAGAGCGGAGTTTGCGAGGAAATTGGAATTTTGCAGCTCCGGCCAGTGCATCAATTATTGTCGAAATGCCCCGAAAGCGATCGATGATCGTTGCTGTGCGAGAGGAGTAGTTGTTCCGAGGCGGATAGCTTATACGCGCGCACGACTCGCTGATATTGAAAGAGGAGAGAAGTCAGCGATGAAAGAGCATGTTTTATTCGTAAAGAGAGTAATTGTTGGAGCGCCACTCAGCAATAACTTCTCTTTTATCGAAGACGAGATAAAAGAATGAAATTTCATCCACTGCACTTTTAACAAATGCACCAGTCACAAAATGATAAAATAATTTTTGAAAAACCATAGTGCGTATGATAATTATTATATATTTGCACTTTTTTATATTATACAGGATTCGATGCCCTGAAATTAATCGTCTGGAAAGGTTTACTTCAAACTAAAAGAAAATCATCGAGCATCAGGTATCAGAATGACCTAAATAGCGATGCATAAGTCATCAAAACCATAAGTAATGAATCAGAAATCCAACTTCCTCAAATTTAAACGAGCGAACACATCGTATATAGCAAAGTATCGCGCAATTCTTCAACGGGTTTATACGTACTGGAAAAGCGGAAGTATAATAGCGCGTTAGCGTTAACTTTCAGCAGCTCTCGAACTGAACGTTGGGCCGGCTTGAATGAAGTGAATTTACACAGTCTGGAGAGTCTGTCTCATACAAAGGCTGGAGATCTTGAAAGAACCGATCACAGGTGCCCGTGACATAGAAGCTCTCTCTCGCTCGGTTTTTTTTTTCATCTGCTCCTACGAGATCTCTCACTCACTCACTCTCTCGCGCAAGAGAGCCGCTGTCCCATTGTTCTACCGCGGCTGCTTTTATACAAGAGAGCTCCTGATCGGCGAGCGAGAAAAGACTTTGTTTCAGGTGGCCGTTATACACACATGTATATTTGTGAGTGTATATAGATTTATATAGTCAGACTCGCATTAGCACGTGCCGATTACAAGTCTACCAATGACGTATACGCTAACTTGTTGCCGATATAATTCATTGATATTCGTGGAATAACTGGGATTTTCACGACCGAGTAAGCTTGGACTCGTCAAGTTTTGGTGCGAATGCGGATATATTTTCTGCACGATTTGAATTACGTACTTGAATTATTTCTTAGCGGTACAACTGGAAATGTGCTGTGATTAAATTGCTCTTTTCGACGGAAAAAGTATAATTTATGCTACAACATTGGGTTTTGTAAAATTTAATCATAATTAGGTAAGTATAAGGCAAATCAAGGTTAGAGTGGGTTTGGTGTATCAAAAACTTCATCGTACATTTCTATAATCATTCTCTTATAAATACTTCCTTTTAATATAATTATTACAAATAGCTACTTTTCCAACATTTCTCATTCACTTTGTGTCAATTGGCCTCCAAAGTACACGGTTATTGATACTTCATTAATCCATATTTACTTCTATTAAGACAATACAAGAATCAAGGCCTGAACCTCAAAATATAAACACTCGGTTAAAATAAAAGTATAGTCCTGCCTATCAATTTAAATCCGCAAGTGAATATATTTTCCGCTAAACGAGCCGCAGCATAGGACATTGACACTATTATAGAGCCGCTGGTACATATCGTCAGGGGCTAATGGTAATGGGTGTCATGCACTAGCGGTACGACTTTGGTCAAGTAGCGTGTAATACAGCAGCGGAGAGAGCCCAGCTACAGAGTAAACTTTTATTGGAATGATTGGCTCAATGGGCAGCGACCAAGTTAAATATAGGTTCTCCTCTCCGCTCGTACAACTGCGCGCGACCAAGACTCGTCGTCTCTCGTTCGCGCATACATGTCCGTCTATGCGTATGCGTATATATCCTCCGAGTGGCACAACGGACAATCCGACTGCTGCAACTCGGATGATGGTGTACATGTATACGTATCAACGGATTCAGCGGATGGAACGATTACTGTTTGCATGGACGCGAGTCGTCGACGTATCGTCACGCGGAAACGCTCTAATACCAAACAACGGGTATACCTGACCTACAGTGCATCTCGAGGTTCAAGCTTGCTTCATACAGAGCTATTGCTCTAAAATATACGAAAATTCCTAGGGTCAACGATGTTAAAGATCACAGCGAAGGGGTGGACGGGTAAAATCTGTTTGAGGAATCATCGATTCCGCTCTTACCTGATCGCGTAGTCGCGTCCTCGGTTTGCGTTGGGTCTCCCTCATTCTCCCACCGCGCGGGTTCCTCAGCTGAACCTCTTCGGACTTGTTTCTCGGTGGTGCAGCCCTCACGGATCTGTGAACGTGCTGATGCTGGTGCTGGTGCTGGTCGTGTTGCTGCTGTTGCTGCTGCTGATGCTGCTGCTCCTCGTTGCCATTCGTCGGGGCAGCGGCAGTAACGGTATTCGGCGGCGATCTGTGACTAGCCGGGGGACTGGGGCTAGAAAGGCTCGTCGTGTTGGTCGTGGTTGTCGTGGTGGTCGCGTTGGTGGTCGGACCCTCGCGATGGCTCTTGGTACGTCTGAGCAGTCGGCGAACCGTGTTCTTGACCGTGGTGGCGATGTGGGTGCCGCCGCTCCTCTCCGGTCCTGGCGAGTCGGGCTTGCTGTTGTGGTTGCCGCTGGGCTCGAGTCTGCGACGTCGAGCCGCGGGCGCCATGGGTTGGGGTCCAGCGAGGTGCGCCCCTTTGTGACCAGGCGCGTCGACGACGTACATTGTCGTGGCGCGCCTCTGGCCGTGGGGCCCAATCCTACCGGATCGGCGGAACGAGCGCCTGAGGAAATCCGTGGTGGCGGCGTTTGGTGCCAGGGGGCCTGAGGACCCGCTAGCCGAGGTCACTTGATCGAATCCTCCTCCACGGGGACCGCTGTACTGCTAGTACTATCTGTCGGGCCTGGGCTCGGGACCGCGCGGCCCACCGATACGCGACAGCTGGCGGCGCTCGACCTCGTTCATGGAGCGAAATTCCCTGTTAAGGCAAGCGCACCGGTGCCGATGCTGCTGATGCTGACGACGACGACGACGACGATGATGATGATGCTGATGCTGCTGCTGCTGCTGCTGCTGCTGCTGCACTGTCAGGCACGAAGGTGGTCGAAGTAGTCGAGACGTCGTTGTCGTAGTCGAGATCGTTGTGTCTCTCTTTGCTGTCGTTGCCCTCCGTCTGTTGCGCAGAGGTCGTCGAGCAGCTGCTAATGCAGTCTTCTTCTATATCTGTTTCTCTCTCTCGTACCTTTGAATCTAGCACTGGGAAAAAGAAGGATGGCAACGATTACAATTCGCTTGGCGCACACACGGCTACACCAGGATTAATCGTGCACTCATCCTCCACTGCGGAGCATCTAACGCGCGCTTCTATTTCTCTTATTTCCGCGAGTAATGCACAGAAAGTCTGCTCTCGTAACAGTTTTAGCTGTTTCGGAGCTCTTTGTGTCCTTTTTCTCCCCCCCCCCCCCCCTCCCTCCTCCCGACCTCTTATCGTTACGTTTCTGATGCATTCTCTTTTTATCGCGGTTTTTACTGTGAGGAATGGCACTCTAACTTCTAGACTATAAAAACAAGATCTCGCATGCCAAGACAGGATGTATATATGTGTATCTTTTATTGGATGTTTTATGTATGTTTTTGAGCAATCGGTTCGGACGAGGGCAAAAAACAGCAATCAATTTCACTCGAAATTCTTATTAGTGGTGAATTGAAATGTTTTATGAATGACGATGTGGAATATTATTTCAGCTGGTAGAGGTAGACCTTGTGTAGAATAAACTAGCAAAGAGTATTATCGCTGCGAAAAGCGAAATAATGATTTAATAACTCTTGCATACCTTTCACTATTGTTACATAACCGCGTTAAGGTGGCGTGAAAGTTGTACCTTTATTGCCACACCGATTGGCAAGACCGAATATACTAATAATGACCGAAGCGAAGAATGTATTTAATAGGAATATTGATAAGAATACTGATACAATATTGGGTTCAGATTAAATTGATATAAATGATCCATGACATAATTATATTTAACGTAATAATACCGACTAGTTTTTTTTTACAATTTCATTGAAATTGCAAAATATGAATAATAATAATTAATTATTACTATTATGCAATAGCTTAGACTTTAATTAACTAACTGGCTATTAGCGACATCAAAATGCAGAATATTTTTCTTTTCAACATTGAGACATGCATTGTGCCAGTACTATTAGACTGACACTTGCATCAAGTGTTCAGGTGGAACACTGGTGGCATTGTTAAGTCAATGCAAATTCTTGTTACTACAACGTTTTTATCATACCTGTAAAGGACTTGCATGGCTTCGCTTGGACGAGGCATGAATGAAACAATCTAGAAGTGACGAAATTCCTTTTGCAAGGTTTAACCTAATTTAATTTTTATCAGTGCAAAATCTCGTATTCAATATTACTTTCATGAAGAAGAACATCAATGAAAGTACAATATTCAGTGTAGCAATAACATTAATAAATGCATTTTTTTTTTTAAATGAAATATCAACTAATTATTACAACATTTCTTGTTATCACCGTTGATATATAAACATCCTCAAACATTCAAAAGCAATTATGTTAATCGAAGCATACGCAAGACTAATAAACGCTGTTATTTGAATTAATAAACAACCGGTCCGATAAAACGAAACTTTATACTACTATGGAAATCTGAACTCACGTTATAGAGGAAAAGTTGGCGTAGGCAAAATAATGAAAACTATATAGCAACTGAATAATTGAAATAGCATTTGCAAGCACTATTAAAAAGTAATGAATATTGATTACAAAAGTTTGGATTGCTTGGCTATTAAAACCATCTCGAAGCTACAAAAGTCAGTACGCGAATGACAAGGAAATCTTGTTTTCAAGCTGAAAATAATACGATAATAGTTCGCACTGTCAAAAATCCTACGGACGTCATTCCTTTGACATCTTTATCTACAAAGAAAACTCTTTCACCTCCAAAACAGATAACTCTTTTGCGTCAAGCAAGTACATTCCCCTCACAGTAAAAATGCACGAGAACGATAATTTCTTTCGTTCGGAAACGACTCTTTTATCATATGAAAAAAAAAAAAAATAACTGTAACGGGAGGAGTTCTTTTCGCACCAAAAAGCATCATCCCGATGCGAAACGAACCATTCTCTGAGTGCCAGATGCCATCCTCTTTATCCCACTGCACATGCACATACTATATATGTCGCGTGTCTCCTCGCAGGCTCTATCGCACTCTATATCCAAACATTATTTTGTCACTCGTCACAGTTACCACATCGACAGACTCAACTTGGCTGCAAGTTAAAAAAAAAAAAGGAGTCACTTCTCGGTTCTCGAGCGCTCGGACGCGCGAACACACGTTTTCCCCGGACTGACTTTTGCTCTCTGAATGCGGACTCGCGCGAGTCGTTGTATTACACGCTGCACAGCACCTGACGTCACGATTCTTGCACACAGAGCCACGCGCGCGCGTTTCCAGCACCAAGGCGCTAGACTACAATGGGCTTTTTTTCCCCGCATAATCGATATCATACATACGAGCGAATGACGCGAGTCGCGTGGTACATAATCAATTTATCGAAGCCAAAACAGTGCGAGCCGCCGGTTGCGCACCTCCCAGCCGTTCTCCGCCAGTGTCGCTCGGAAAAACTGACTATCGATTTATTTGCTTGTGTGCGGCACTGGTATAAGAGAGGCGGCGGCTCTCCTGTACTACTGGCTTAAAAATTCCATTTTCCGCGATATTTGTGTGCGTGAGAGAGAGAGAGAGAGAGAGAGAGAGAGAGAGAAAGGAAGAGTCGGACCAAAATTGATTGTGGTATAATATACATTTGGAGGTCGCTCCGGGCGATAAAAAGAAGCCGCCGAGTCAATCGACTATAAAACTCTACATGTGTTGTGTGTTTGTGTGTGTTTGTGTGTATGAATTACAACTGCGAGACTTGGATAATTAACGAGCGGCATCTTCGAGGAGTGTATTTGCATACATCGCACACCGATATCTTGCGTCAGTTGAAACTTCTTTTTTTTTCCCTCCACCACCTCCTTATAACGAACTATTGCGGCCGCGAGACACCAACGAGCTTAATAACGCTCACGCACGTACACGCACATGCTATAAGTGTCCATATATATATATATATATCGGGATTGCGTCATTTCGGGAGCGTATAAGCGCCACGCGGCTTTATATATACACAGATAAGAGTTGCTTTTAATAAAACTTTCAAGACAGCGCGACGAAAGTGCGAGAAAAACAAGGAAGGTATATACGTATACATAAGCTCTAACGCAACTAACGTATATATCCTTCGACGCGCATATATCCCTTGTGCACATTTCTTTATTTTTCCGGCCTTGCAACATTGTGCAGAGTGTACGCGCGCGCGCGCAACTTTCACACCTCGGCTGCAACAAAGAGCCCCACTGTGCACAGCATCCGAGGATATTTAAACCGCAGCCTGTGCACACCTATATAGCGGATAATCGTGTGCAGTAACGCCCGGCATTAAGCGCGAGTCTTGAAGCAGTGAGAGCGATGCTTGACGATTAGCGCGCGGCGGCGGCGGCGGCGGCGGCTTCCTCGAATCCCCCGTCCCCGATAATCGCTCCCGCGTCATTTTTTTTCTCCCCTCTTATAATACCGCTCGCGCGGCGTAAACAACCGTAACGAGAATATGGATATATAGTGAAAATTCCGCGGACTGAAAGATATACATACTATACATTCATCGGGATCGTTGATTATTCGTTAATTTCGTAATAAAACCGCGAACAATCGCAAAAGCGCGAAACTGTAAAGCTCAAAATGTACGTTCCGTATATATTTCATCGTATACGGATCGGATTCTCGGCGTCTTTTTACACTTTCACATTTCTCCGAAGTTACCTTGAGATACCGAACCCTCGGAGCGTATACACAATTTGTTGCATTATTCAGGTATACCGTATGGAATTAGACTGCGGCACAGCGATGAATGGTATAGTCCTATACGTCGATATCGTGCGTTTCCTCTATATACACACGATCCGCGCGCGAGTGCAATCATTTTCACGAATTCCGAGAGAGGCTGGAAAAAGAGGCACGCGAGATTTAGGTTAGACATTCTCGCGTCTTGTGCTTTTTTCCCGCTCTCTTTCTATCTCTTTCTGTTCGTCCGCGATTGCCTGTTGCGAGGGAGAGAGAGAGGGAGAGAGAGCGAGGGGCGTGCCACAGGTTACAGTGGATCTCCTTGACGGAGTCGTAGCTGCTGCTGCTGCTGCTCGCTGGTGCGTGTCTCCGCGAGTGTATGTGTGTATACATGTCGCGAGATATAGACAGATCGGCCCACGCAGGTATATATGGAAGTCTTCGAATTAAGGATTCGAACGCACGCAGCTTTTGGATGTTAAAAAAAAGCCGTTCGGCTACAGGTTGTGTCGTTTCGGCGAGTGGACGATGCATTTATATATCAAGATGCAAATAAACGATTCGAACGGCCCAAAGCCATAACCTTTAAAAGGTTTTCTATTTCTAAAACAACAACTGCTTATACTCTCGGAACAACATTAGCATACTGCACGAGCCGTTCAACGTTTCGTTTTCAACACCGAAGACACCGTATCGAACACCAGCAAGACCGAAAGAGCGATCTTTGAATGGTTATTTTTGGCATAGAAAAACCGGCTCGCCGCTAATTTCATTTCAGTACTATTCCACTAAATTAACGAAGAAAAAAAAAACTAGAGATAGGATAGAGAAAATAAAAAGCGATCGCGAGGAGGCGCAGCACCGATATAGTTTCGAAACATCGCTCGTTCCCGTTGCAATAGTTTTATCTCTCGCGTCTCTCTCTGCAAGGGGGTTATATAGACTCGAGCACGACATGCCAACGAAAGAGAGAGCGAGAGAGAGCGAGAGAGAGAGAGAGAGCACGTGACGATATAAACAGGGAAGGCACAAACAAGCCGTCGTATATAGTCGCGATGTTGGGTAAACAAATATCGCGGACCTCTCTGTGTGTATGTGTGTGTGTGTCCAGGATAAATGGCAACAAATTTTATCTGGCTGCGATCGAGTCAAACGAAAGCTCGCAGACGCCTTTTCATTCAATGTGTATGTTACGTATATACGACAGACATCGCGTTATAATCGGAGGTTAAACGTCGCGGCGAAAACTGACACTTGCAAGGCTTTTTCGGCATAGTCCAGGTGGGTGTGTTTTACGTGCGAAGAAGCCCTACAGCAGTAGATATATAGTAAAGGAAGTGTAACTTTAACGAGTCAGCCGCCTGCCGTGTGTTGCGCTCGGGCTCTTTAGCGCGGGGAAGTTCTGTATAGGTGTGTATCAGAAGCGTTATCCTCCAAGCGTACATAATAGCTTATAGTTTTCTGCATCGAAGGGCTGATAGATTATCGATTCTCATCCTGTGTTCTCTCTCTCTTACTCACACACAGAGATACAAGCGCGCACCTATAGTATAGGAAGGTATATAGGTGGAAAAGGTTCGGCTGTATCAAGATTTACGAACGATTTTCCCGCATAGCAAAGGTGAAAGTTGTGCACTGTGTTTACTCACACACGCACACGAGACACGTTATGTATACTATATATATATATATAGGATCGAATCCGCACTAGGTAGCAAGTTTCGGGACGACGACTATACCGGGGCGCGGTGTACATAGGCAGGAGAGTAAAAAGTGCCTGGCTGGCCGCGCGAGTCTACGCATCGTCGTACACTGAAGGATGGATAATAGGAGCCGCTGAGGAGAAGTGACTCCTTATAACGTCGTTAGCGCTAAGCGAGTTAGCGACGATCTTCTTTTCTCTCTCTCTCTCTCTCACACAATCACACTCACACTCACAGACACACCGACTACGAGCTGCGGCACTTGGTCGAGGAGACACACGACACACAGGTATGCGCGCATATTACGCGGTACACACCTACTGCACACTCGGTCTCGGGGCACGTGCACGCCGCTGTTGTTGCTGCTGCTGTTGCTGCTGCTGCTTACAGTGGTGAACCAATAACCACCGCGCGAGCTTGGAAGAGAGGCAGCGCGGCGCGCGTTCACACCGGCCTTGACGTTATAAACACTGTGCACCTACCCAGCCGCGATTTGCACACACGCGTATATTATATCCTATATATATACACAATAGTTATGTATATATATATATATATATAAGGACGCGCACAGAATGGAAAGACATACACGGATTCAGCAGCTCGAACTCTCTGTATCGATCGAGATCTCTCTCGGATATAGCGAGTTTAGACGAATGATGATAAAAAAGAAATAAGGAGGTAGAGAGAGAGTATAGAGGCGGTAGTAGTAGTAGTAGTAGTAGCGGCGACGACGACGGCGGCAGCGATTCGGCGCTACTGCTGTTGCTGCTGCTGCTGCTGCTGCTGCTGCTGCTGCCCGATCGCGGGCCTCGTGCTAACTGAGCGGCTCGGCACGACTCGCTGTATAAGCAGCTCGCTCTCCGGCCAGGCAGGCAGCGAACGCCGCGCGGCAGCCCAGGAGAGCCGCGACGGCAGTAGTATATAGCGACGACAACGACGATGAGAGAGAGAGAGAGAGAAGAGAGCGTGTGTGCACGACTCGTGCGTGTGTGCAGCGCAGCACACTCCGAGAGGCGAGAGCCCCTTCTCTGCCTCCTCCTCCTCCTCTTCGTCTTTCTAACAGCTCTCGTGCCACGGCTATATAGACACACACATAGGCGCGAGAGATACGTGCGGCCGACTGGTGTGCTCCGTCCGAGAGGAGAGTTGGACTGCTGCTGCAGCAGCAGCAGCAGCAGCACCAGCACCATGAGACACAGAGTCGCGCGAGAGATGCATGTGTCTGTGTGTGTCCAGCGGCAACGCCAGCAGCAGAGGCTTGCGAAACGGCGCGCCTTTGCGAGCGCCTGTGCAGATCCGACTATCTGCTGCACGCTCTCGACATTTAAGTATGGAGGATCGTGACGGTATTATAAGCGAGAGAGAGAGAGAGAGACTATGTGACAAGTGTCTATGTATGCGGTTGCACAAGAGACTCGCGCTTGCACCGTCCCTGCGCCATCCATGCGGTTACGGGGCAGCGCAAGCTCTCTGTGCTCATCGGTGCATAGCTCCAGTAGTTTCTTTACATATATGGTGGGGGCTATGGTTGTAGGGCGGTGCATACACGCTCGGATTGCACTAGAGAGGCGGGAGAGAGAG
>UELU01121847.1:22747-48576 GCA_900490025.1 Megastigmus dorsalis
AGACCAATTAATTTCGATTAAAAACATCGTGCAAAGCTCTACTATTGCACACGTAGAATTCGGAGCACTTGGCCATCAATTTCAAATATCAAACGACAACGAAAAAAAGAAAATAGAATTTAAAATCGCTTATATACGTTATTTTTGCCCCCGCGTACCATGTCGTAGATTTTGATTCTTATCGCGCCCGTGTGGTGCGCGATATAGCAAAGGCAGTCTTCGAGCGATAAAGTCATTTCTCTCTCTCTCTCTCTCTCTCTCTCTCTCTCTCTCTCTCTCTCTATCTCTCTGTCTGTCGCCCGTGATATTATTTTTTTCTTTCCTCTCTTCGTGTACACACGCGCGAGCTTTCCGCTTCGTTCTTCATCGGCTCGTCGACGCGTAGTCGGACAATTATTAGTTTGCGAAGGCTATATACGCTCCGGCAGACGTGAAAAGATTTCGATATCGGAGAGGAGTCTCTCAGTCCCCGCTATACTCGGCGGTGACTGAATAAAATCGAGGATCTCGCGATATTACATTTGAAGGTGTTCCATGAGGCGCCGCGCCGCTTTTTGCGGGTAGCGGCGACCGTCGGTCAAATTTGTAGTCGACGTGTGTGCGCGCGCCGAGCGAAAAAAAAAGTAACTGCTTATTTTACGGTTGGATATGTCAGTTGGCGAACTGCATGGAAATCAGGCGAAGGTTGAACGAAGCGAATTTTCAATTTTGTATTTTTGTGCCGTGGGTTATATTTGAGATTGTCGATTTTAGCAGGGATTGTGTATTTAAGATTTCGTCAAATTCATCTTTTAACACAGTAAGCTGCGAAAGAGAAAATCACTTGGAAATATGGAGCAAAAAAATATAAAATACAACAATGCAGGAGCGTTAAGAAGGTCGTACAATAAATTGTGTGATATCGCGGACTAATGGCTTTCTTAAACGTAAAGTAAACAATTTCTTTTCGGCCGAGTATAAAAATGCAGATATTCAAGTACGCGTGCACCCACGGCTCTTTAAACTGGTGTCTTGATGGGCACGGCGCATAAATCTACTTAAATATACACACACACACATACACACACATACATATAGGACATATACCGGGCTTGGATTTAACTCACGAACTTTGACCGCATTTTTCCCAACTTTCTCTGCACTTAAGGAAATCGATTTTTTAAAATTCATGTTTACTCGCTCGCGCTCGCTTTATATCGGCTTAGAAAGGCATTTCATTCTCGGCACGTATACCACGAGGCGCGAGCAAGGATTTTTAGTTTATTGCAAGGAAAACATTTTTCTTTTCCAAATAGAAAACGATTTTTTCTGCCGCAATATTTCTATGATTTAAGCTTGGCACCGTAAAGATACTTCGCTGTTACGTATGAAAATTTATGCTAATCTATTTTCTAATATTTTCCTGATTACCATTTCACGTGTGTATTTTAAACTAAGATTGCTCGTTTCTAGGTTAACTAGTCAAAATCGAATAAATAAAAGGCGTATTTCGAGTTTCAACTACAAAGCAACTAATTACGAAAAGCTCACATTTCATAGGATTAATAGACTGCAGAACGTCGGCGCGTGCGTGTTCACTGTGTAGAAAAAAATTTGAGTATGTATTGTACTGCACCCACGAATGATAGCCTACTTTGCTTTCAGTGTCACGAAGCTGAGAGCTTTGGCATAAAAAACAAGCGGAAGTCGCACCGCCACGATAACACTTCAAGTTGACGACTCCGTGTGTCTAGAAATTTTGCGAAAAACAAAAGGTCTGGGCAAATCACTCGCTCGGAACGTTCCAAGAATAAACACTGTTAAGTATACATTTGATGGACGGAATTAAAAATTGCTGGTTAATTTGAAAAAGATGCTAAAACGATGAATCAGCTGTAATTAGCTTTTTAAATCTTCCGTCATGCTCAGTGTGTTCTTTTCAAAGGAAATCCATCGGATCGAAATATGTAATAAAAAAATCAACTCGAGTGCTTCGTTCAAGTCCGATTTTAATCGCAATAAGCAATGTGACCTACATAAATACAATCTAATAAACGACTGCAATAAAACAATAAAAATTTTCGCAGCAGAGAAGTATATGATTCACGAATACTAATTTAAAGCATCATTGCTTCGTGTCTTGTTCCGAAACAGGTCTTGTCTATTAAACTTTTGATAAAAAACATTCAAAGCTTATCTTACGAGTTCCACAACGTAATTTTATTTATATACTATCGATCAGCTCCTGCAAAAACAACGTCTGGCAGTTAACACAAGTCGCTAATAAACAAGCAGCTATCGGTAAGGCAGATTTCTCGTCCATTGATTAAATTCTGCATCGAATAGCAAGACATCGGCAGCGGTCGCAGCATATGTTTGTAACTTCAAGCTATATATATCGCGTTGTTTCCCTTCCTGTACGCACAAATCGCGACTTCTGAGAACTGAACAGTGTATACGCCCATCGATGGTATTTGATAATAGCGATGAAAAAAAATAGTACACATCTTTGAGGGCCGTGACTCAAAGCATTTGGAATCTTAATTGTTTGGCATGCGCGACAGTTTACGCGTTTAATGTGTGAATAAATTTGCGCGCCGCCAGCAGTTTGTTGACATTTCGGGACGTTCGTGTATATAGAAATGAATTGTTATGTAGATTTTGTAGATTGAAAGGGGACACGACGGAGTTTAATTCGATTAAGGATGTTGGTATTTATTAATTTTTCTTTCTGTAAAAACGAGTAATCGATTTGCTGTCATTTTTTCCGTATAACGATGCACATTTGTTGTTCAAATCGTTAAGCGACGCTACGTAGTGCATCGCTAGATTAGATTACAATTTATGCAATGCTAATAATGTAACGTGCGAGATTAGTCGATAAATGTGCTTATACAAGTTGCGAGCGAGTACGTCGCAATTAAATCGTAATTAATTGCGCAACTAATTTAATTTTGTCTAATCTTATTTTTTTCAGACTAGATCTTCACTTTTTGCAGAAATAAATAAAAATTCGATATAATAAATATACCTATATTTTCTATTTTTAGGCGTCACATGAAATTAAAATATTCTTCTAAACAATAGGTTCTACAACGTTTATTCTTTCACACGATCGGCACTTTAAAATTACGAAAGCCTGACCAACTTAGACCTAATGATAGTCAGAGCTCTGAGCCACAAGTTTCGCATAATAGTTTGGTTCGTTCTAGTCAAAGCCGACCAATCCGGAATGAGCGAAAATAAGCCTTATAATATTTTATGATAGGCGTACAGCGTAACTATACACGCGATAACGATTATATCCGCGCTGAAATCTCGTAATCGAGCAAATCTATTTTCGACCTACTATAAATCTTTTATATTTTTAAGCCTAAGCCTCGTAATAAAATGGGTGTCGAAAGGTCTTTTTGCGGTGCCGACTGTTTTTCTTTTTTATTTTTTTTTTATTTATTTCTTGGAATACAACAATTAGAGGTTAATAAGACACGAATAACGGTTGACAAATGAGACATTTATAAAAATTACGCCGTGACATAACAGGTGAGTCACTTTAAAAAATTGACATTGTTAATTATTCAAAGCGATCGAAAGCGATGGCATTTGTACAGTGTTACTGCAATCGCTCGTGTGAACGTATGTAGTTGTTCGAATGGAAGTTTAAAAAATAATGTAATCATATCCACCCAATTTGGCATTAGTCACACAAATGTTTCGCTTTTGTCGATGCTCGTATTACGAGGTACTGTAGACAAGTCGATAGTCACAGGAAGAGAAGAATGGAATCGCGTAAGAATCAGTCAGCAACATCACACGGCCAGGAGGAGTGTTTAAACCGAGCGAGAGAGAGAGAAAGAGAGAGAGATATCGGTTGGCTTCGTCCAGCCAGCGTTGCCAAGTCTCTCTTCTCTCCGTCTTACACGCACAAGCATCTATAGAAATTCAGGACCATTGCACGCTCTTATAATATATATTACTGTACAGTCTGTCCAGCGGCGAAACACACATGCACACGCGAGGCGCGCAACGATTCAGGTGCACTTTCGGTCGTTCTACTATGATATACGCGCGAGGTCCAATGGAAAAATCATTTGTAGGACGAGTTGTATATATGCGTACGAGCTGCAGCAGAGGCCGGCGGGCGTGTTTCATCTATCTTCGAGATTAAAATTTTTTCCTCGAACGCAAAACGATTACGGCCAATGGGACAATTATAATTGGGCACACGTGACGCTCGGTGTACACGCGTGTCATTCACGGCGTGCACGGCATCATCCGCAGCTGGTATATACAGAAGCGAGAGAGAGAGAAAGAGAGAGAAAGAGACACTGCCCGTAAGGCCAGCGTATTATACACGAAGTCGAAAACAAAAGGATGAATGGGAGAGTGTCTGTGTTTTTTCCGCTCCAACCGGCGGTGTCTATAGCTGCAATATCTATCCTATTCTGTATATACGTGCAGCACGCGAAAAAGAGAGAGGAGAGAGAGACACACTCATCGGGCCTTTACAGTCTTCTGCCATCGGTGGCGGCGTCGGCGACAGTGCGGCTTTGGAGGTGCACTCGCGAAGTGCGCGAAAATCGAGACTCGATCGCCATCTGGCGAGGAGCCTTTGAACGTCCTCGAGAGCTCGGCTAGCATCCCGCCGAGTTAACTCTGGTATATCGCGCGCGCGCGCGCGCCAAAGAGAGAGAGAGAGACTCGCACACCGACGCCGTCTCTCCAGACTCGCGCTCGCCTACGTCA
Organism: Megastigmus dorsalis; assembly: GCA_900490025.1. Taxonomy (NCBI): domain Eukaryota; kingdom Metazoa; phylum Arthropoda; class Insecta; order Hymenoptera; family Megastigmidae; genus Megastigmus; species Megastigmus dorsalis. Next base: position 27,473 of record UELU01121847.1, read on the forward strand.
TACCTATAGATGTATATACCTCGGTGTGTGAGTGCGCGCGTGTGTGTGTGTGCCTGGGTTGGCGCGGGTACGTGCATATACAGTCCATCGATTTGACTAGAGTCGCCGCCTCGACTTCTCGATTTCTCTATATACCGTTGTATTATCTTGTAGTTCCTGCTGCGTGTGTTTCTATATAGTCCGAGGGGCGAAACGAGAGATTCATTTTTCAGATTGTTGACGCGTGTGTTGTGTGTGAGGGGATGCGTATTATAGGGTGCATGCGAAATTATTTGCCGAAACACGTAAGAGGCGTCTCCTTCGACAGTGGATATACTTCGGGTTTTCGATGCTTTGTCCGGATTTCAAATTTCGAAACTTGGAATTCCTAAGGGATCTCTCGCGTGCTGGATTATTGGCTAAGGTTTAACGGCGAGATTGTTTGTTTGAAAAATACAAATTTGGACATTGTACGCTTCTGTTCCAAGGCGATTTCCCGAATAAAAAATCCAAAATATCTCATTAGTTTTGGAACTACAAAGGAATTCTGACGTATGTGGTGTGAATAGGGAGGTGCAACATCCATCAACTTCTATTTCACGCATGTATACTTGTTGCTAAGCAAGACCGAAAAATCCACATCGACAAGACTGTATAGTCCGTCCTCGAAAATTGTCCACTATTACTCCCCGATCGACGCGCAAGAATCAAATTTTAAAGTGATTAATAGCGAGCGATAAGAAAAATTGGCGCGTGCAGACATTTGGAGCGCAGAAAAGGAGCTTTTGTAGCCGTACTCCGTCATCGCTTGGTGCCACCGCCGCTAGTATACGTATACTCTCTCTCTCTCTCTCCCTCTCTCTCGGGGCAGTCGTCGAACGCAGACTACACTCTTGACAAATCGATCGATTATGGAGCACTCGCTTGCACACGCGAGCGTTTTTCAACGACTCTGCGTGTGCAGTTATACCCCAGTTGGAGAGAAAAAAAAAAAAAGAAACGAGAGGAGGGCTTCTAATGGTCCATTGCCTGGGCTGAAGTGTATTCGGATAGCCAACACTGCCTATATAGCCAGCACAGACTAGCAATTCGCGAATTACTATTTCTGTGTAAGCTGCTGCGTTTAATTTCGATGAATAAAGCGTTGATTGTCGAATAAAGTACTAAAAAATGTTTTCTATGCTCCTGGAATTGGTCTGCGGCTATTGTTACGCAGCGCGGCAAATTATTGTTGAAAATGCACTTAACTATTTCTGCTCCACTTTGATCTCGTTTCCGCAGAAGTGCGAATTGTTCGCAAATTTTCACAGCTCCCGCGAGTAAATAATATTTGCGCGCAGCGGATAGGAAAATCAATTTTCCTGTGTGTTTCGTTATCGAGTAAACTTCGTAATAACAAAAATACGAAAATCGAGGTCAAAACTAAACTTCGCGCACATTCATAGTATTTCAAGTTGCTGCGCGAAAAAGCAATCAATGAAATTGCGCCGCCTGCCTCCTCCATGCACTGATAATATTTACTTCCTATATATGTGGATTCGGGACAGGCCCGGATTTCTTTCATAATAACAATAACTCCCTTATCTATTACACGCTCGAAAAAGCCAAGACGTACATGTATATATGCAGCTGTTTCTTACTGGAAAGCACTGCTTTTGAACCGCAGTAATATAAACGATTGAATCAGTGCAGCGAAGTACAACACAAAAAAGGGGAGCGTGTGTGTGATTGGGTGTATCGATTTGGTCCGAACTCCTATGGTCTGCCGTAGCTTTTTTTCCTTTCCCCAATAAAAGAAATCAATATCCTCTTGCCAAGTTTTCAAGGATTCTTCTATCCCTTTGGGAAAGCTGTATACGCGAGGAAAGCAACGTCGGATGGGTTTTAATGTCTCTTCGTAGAAGCTCGCGATTTTACGGGCTTAAAGGGCGCCGCCGCCTGCGTGTTTTGCGATGAGGCGTTGCAAGCGAACCGCCTGGCGGGATCGATAAGTCGAATTGCATTATAGGTTAAAAGAATTTTGGCTTTCGGTGTGAACGGTATAATTTACTAAGGACAAATGATGGAACTAGGTTATGGCTTTCGTATATAACGTAATTTTATTCTCTCATACTCATGCCGTGAAGTTTGTTGACTGTATATTATGTCTTAAGCAGTTCACTTTACGGAAAGAAAAAATTTGAGTTTAAAATTCCATAAAGTTTTGCTGGATGATGATGGATAAATTCTTTCCTTATTCCGAAAGATTAGTCGTATCAGATTTTCAATATTCGATGGTAAAAATATTTAAGTGGTATATAACAATAATTATGAATATGACTATTGTTCGCAATGATTGGAAAAGATTTATGTTGTCACATTTATGCCGTGCAAGTTTTCAACTCGTTATAAATGGTAACTGATTTTTTTTTCAATATAAGTATTTCAATAAAAGTTTAATTAACTTTTAATGATGTATTTTTATGAAAGGAATACATCAATGCCAATTATTTATTTTACTCATATCGATGGTATTATAATATATTTATACATACATTTTCTGTGGCTTCGTATTATATGACAGTCATTAATTCTATTAACTATAATTATATAACTAAATACGTTAAATAATAATTCGCTAAAGAGTTCAAGCATAGCATAATACTCATATAATATCTATGCAAATATAAAGGATCCTGGTCGAAACCCAAGCCATTATTAGAATTTACTTTAGTTTACTTCTTACAATGTCATTATTGCTAATTATTGCTTAAATAGAATGTAGATAGCTATTTTATTTTAAGAGAGAAAGGGCCGAAATCTTGATAGGAAGTAGCTCCAAAAATAGATTTCTATTTGACCCAATCGTTACAGTAATACTCGGATCACGATAAGGTGACTTGTATAATTCACATTTATATAGCATGGATTAGAAAGTATAAAGATTTGCGTACAAATAACATTTCAACGATTTTGCAGCTTTATGTCAATAGATAAATGCCGCGTCTCTCTCCATACTTAAATCCGATATTATAGTTGAATATTTTAACAGACCATTTATCGCAAATAATCAAATTTTAGAATTTCGAACCTCGTAAATTCAGCGCACTTAAATATTAATTAGCTTTCAGACGCAAACATTATACTACAACAGTGCAACTCATTTCTTAAAATAGTCCCACCAGTTCTTAACTAAATATTACCAGAAGTGTGACTCAATTGTAATAACTTCCACATTCAAGCTGTATAATCAGCAACTCTTACTGACGAGATGTGGTCTCTAAAATTCATTTAGTAATAAAATGAAAGATTCGAAACGATAGAATCGATCGAGACATTACCTCAACAATTGTTATTATTTATCAATTTCTCCACTGTTCGATACCCTTAGAAATGTCATGCCCTCATTCATAATTGAACACTGACAGTTTACAATTTGAGTGCATTGATTCAGAACTAAGTGTAATACTCACAAGAACCAATTAATAAAATCGTCGATTTGTCTTCGGAAGACAATTAAAGATACTCGTCAATTAAAACCCATCCATACCATAAAAACGAAAAAGTAATGATAATAAAATCATTAATGCAATGCGACGGTCTAAAGTAAAAAACACAGCTTATACATCTCCACAGGCGAACCCCGACAAAAGAGGGACGCGTGAAATTCGCCAAAGCTCGGTAGCAAAACACCTACAGCTCTGCAGCGACAGTAGCAAACGAAAGAGAGAGAGAGAGAGCGAGAGACCAAGGTGCAAGACAGCTCCATAGTTTTATGCGCGCACTCGAAAGAGAGACTCGAAACAGCCCTGCGGCGGCGGTAATTGAGCTCAACGAACAATTACGAAGAAGTACGCGATTGTCGCGTGGCCCCGCGATTCGAGTAACTCTCAAGTGTTCCTCCACCTCCTCCTCCTCCTCCCCCATGCTAGAAACGACGTATAGATGGTGGCGGCGTGTGGTTCTGCACTAACAAACAACGCGCTCTTCTTCGCCGAGCCGTTTAATTGGCTTGGATTGACCTAGCGTTTCAATGACCGCGCGCGAGCGAGCGAGCTCTTTTCCGCTGCCGCTGCTGCTGCACCACCGCCTTATCCCAGTGACAGCCACCATTTTTCGCATGTCGTTTGAATTTTGTAATATCTAGCATAGAAATCCGAGGCATTATGGATGCGGGCTACCATAGCAATTTAGTTTTAGAATACTGGGTCAATACTGGGTCAGCATTGGGTATACCAGCTGATTTGATATGGACTAATCGGACAAGGACGGATCAGATTACAATGAAGTCGTATGAAATTCTACAATGCATATGCTGTGTTATATATAGCGTGTGACGAAGGTATAGGTTGTAAATTTTATTGCTTTTGCAATGTTTGCAATTTGCCAAAAATATGACGATTCCCACACACGTGTGTCAATTACGAGAGAATTGATCTGCAGCGTCGTCTATTCGATAAGAATTTGCATCGAAGGGGCTATACAATCCATTCAGAATAAATCAAGCGTAGATTCTATACACTATTATTTCTTTTTTTTTTTTTTGTGGACAATTGAGTCACATGAGTTCGCTCGTAGAATGGATGACCTTTGTCTCGTTTACTAAAATTAATAAAAGTGAAATACAGTCTTACAAAAGACTTGTGCTGTGTTTGCTCGTGCACGACACGAATAATCGATGAATGTCCCTCGGCCTAGTCGTTGTAAAGGAATGGATTTCAAAACTTCCTTGCCACATTCTACATCTCCTTCAATGCAATTTTCATTGATTTTGCAAACGTTTTAATAACTATGGTTTGAGCAGATAAAAATAATCAGTTAATTATACAAAGAAATATTAAATAATTTGTATTGTTTGTTTATAATGGTAACAATAAAAGCAAACTATAACTTTAAAAGTTTAATTTAGTATTTCTAAATATATTTTCTATTGGAACTTTAAAGAATAAAATTTTAAAGTAGAATTTTCGCCATTTATTTTTTGTTCAGTTCATTAGTATTAATAGTGTGACATATTCCGCATAGTTTTCAAATTCATTTAAATTGACAATATATGTCACGTACATAGTTCGATTCAATATAGTTTAAATTGGATCATATGAAAAGTTAAATTTTCGTCCTCCAACGCACTATCAGCTGTCGCTATAATTATGCGACTAACCAACAAAGTCCTAATCGTAATAATAAAACGCTTAATTCAAGCGTTGATTGAATATCGCATTCCAACATTGGACTATCAAGTCGCTAAAAAAAATATGCAAAAAATAATCCGCTTGGTAAAAAGAACATCAACGATGTGGTCGTGTATGCGTTGTAATTCGATGATGATGTTTGATGAGTTGAAAAAAAAAGAGAGAAAGAGAACGACACGAACAATGCCATAGTGGATAAAGCAAGAACTGACGATATATTGTTAGTATACAGGAACACTGGCGATGCGCTATGGGGTATATATGTATACGTTTCTCGCCTCTACATTGAGACACGCGATCCTTTTATAGACTGTTGCTTTTGCAGTAAACAGAATTTTGCTTACCCAAAGTCCAAAGACTGTAGCAAAAAGTAATTTCCTGCAAAAGAATAGCCTTATTCCAGAAAAGAAAACCTTCTCCGGCAATGGAACAGATTTTCGAATGTATATGTAAGTTGAAAAAATGGGAAAAAATGTGTATAACGGTGTATCGACGGGACGTCACTAATGTAAGCGTTCTACAAAACGATTCACCACGCACAATAGGCAGATTTCGTAGGATGAAGTACTCAGATAGGCTTTTAAGCCTTGCGCTTATATATTAAGGTGGAAGTGGAACTACACACAGGCGTACGGGTCTTCCTTCCTTCCTTTTTTCTCGCGCAGACGTGTCGTATTGGTTTCGGCTTTCGAATGGCGCAGAAAGGAAGGAAGGAAGGAAGGAGGGAAGCGAAACGCAGACCCTTCCAAGCGCCTGGGATATAACAGGTGGCGACTGATTCGCTATAACCTGACCCTACCGGCCATTATTGGCAGCCTCGCGAAATCGAACTACTAGTTACAGAAGGTCCGGAAGAAAAGAGTCGTCTGCCGTTGTGTCGTTTTTTTTTTCTTTTTCAGTTTGTTTGCTGCTTCACACCTGCTCAAAGAACACTATTTCATTTTAAGCTTTAACTGTTGAATTCGGGGAATCGACTATTTGATACACAGTTTATCTTTAATAATACTATATTATATGAAATTATTCACGGTGTTTTATCTTAATTATTATATTGTTCTTTTTTTTAACAAACATACGAACAATTCAGGTATTTATTTTATATATCATTGAGAATTGTCTTCTTTATTAAGTCTTCTTTATTTCTTTTTCAGAATAACCAGAACGTGCAAAACAGAAGAACATAAATAATAATTTGAACAGAGAACGAACATTATTTTAGTTTGTTTTCTCGTACAACTCGAATATTTAAAAATAAAATCTCTTCGCACATTAATCCAATCTTTAATTACAACTCAAGCAGAACGTTTTAATACGAAAATCCCGATCAAACGAGCAAACAGTGTCGCGAGCTTATTTATCAGCTCGATGTAATGCAGCAACAATCGGCGTTCAACAAGACAGCTGTATAAAAGTAGTCGGTAGTCGAGTGGCGCCAGTTAAGCCGGTGGTGGATATGAGTTTGTAATAAGCCCAACGAGATTATAAGCGCATTGTAAACATGTGGCGTGTATGGATATACTGATAATACCATATAATAAGGTATATAATGTGGACAAGGGGGGAGGGGGGGGGGAGGGGATCAAGGGTGACAAATGAGAGAGACGAAGGCTACAATTCGACAATATGAAAACTCACCTTTGAGTTGGTGACGTGGTCGGCGGGCACGGATTCTGGAACAGTTTGCAGGGTGCTCCGCATACTAGCGGACATTGTAGGCCAGCCAGGTTCACTGCCTCAAACCCTCTGGCCGTTCGACGATGCGCCCTCTTCCCCTACGCCTGTAACCAGACCAAAGGCCAAAATTATGAGTATTCGTTGGGGCCTTTTGTATGTAGCCCGTTGATTATCCACTACTACGCCGTGGATAGGGAGTCGGAGATCGTGCGAGGTTTATATACGTGGTCGATTTCGAATTTCGCGCGGTCGGCTCGTTCATAATTTCGTCGTAAAACGCGTGGGAGTACCCGCGGGTATACTCTACATTCGCCGTTTGCACAGAATATTATTCGTGTTTTATAGCTGATTATAAAGCGCATGGAGTTGAGTTAATAACTGCATTATTTATGGAACATCTTTTAACAATGTAAACTCTATTTACATGATATAGGATGTATATCGCGTAGAAGGAAAATTCTTTAGAAATTCAAATTTTCGTATTTACCTGATCTTACATATTTTAACCTCAATGCAAGTCCTGTGTGCACCGTTCTATTATCATATTTATTCTGTAATCTAAATTACTTTTTTCGAAAAGGTTCTGCCCTAGATATGGTATGGTGTATATGATATTAGGACCAATACGTGCTAAAAGTAGGTATTGACTTGATTGAAAATTTAGAGATAATTTTGCAGCACAATGAAACTATGCATATAGTCAATGTCTTACTTCATAATGGAGGCAATAATTAGCTGGCATACATCTCTTTTAAAAAGATTCATATTTATACACGTTCTTTGAGAGTAAATATATAAATATCACGCGATGTGGTCGTTGACCTGAATATTTATGCTGCCTTCCACCTTATAAACATGCGAGTTTTTCTCCATCGCGGAAATCAAGCGAGATATAAAATACGATGCACATATTTAACGCTGTAAATTAAAAATTTCGACGTTATAATAAATACCTTGAAATAAAAGCTTCGGTAAATATTTACTCAGAAAAAAGTTAGTATATACAATATATTTTGGCAATAACAGAATTTAGTCGATCATATTTGAGTGCGTTTGCGTAACGAAAATAAAATACAAATTGAATGAAAAAAAAAGGCTCGCCTGTGCAAGGGGGCGTTTCACATCTTGTACGAGCGTTGTAAGGCGCCGACACTACGTGACGCCATTGATTTTTCAGAAAAGAGAGAGAAAAAAAAGAAGCAGCGACGCGATATATCCGTGTCGAGATATCTAAAAAATAAAGTAAGTGATTAAAAAACATTTCTCCTCCATTCTATTCTCCTCACTCATTCACTTCTATTGTCGAGCGCAAAAAAAAATCAGTACTCCTCGACGAGACTATGGTGATACGCGGGTACCAGGCACACTTTTGCTCAGACCAGGCACACATTCCCAATGTGCAAGCCAACACACAAACACAAACTTGGACACGCAGGCTCGTTATACGCTCGTGTGTCTCTCATTACGCGCCGTAATAACTCGCTTTAGTAGTTTTTCGTATGATGCTTAAACGCTGCGGCACGAAATTTAGCGCTTTTTTCGCGATTGCTAAAAATTACCTCGTAAAAGTGTACAAACACAAGCACACGCATCCACTCTCATTTCACACACACGCACACACGCACACACGCACACAATTCTCTTTCTCTCCGTCATTGTTGTGCACGGGTCGGAGCATTATAAAAGAAAAAGAGAGAGAGAGAGAGAGAGAGAAGGAACGAGTTAACCGGGTGCGCGCTCTAATGCTCGCGCTCCAGTTTAGCTACATGGCGTTTTTCGCAGTGGTATAAGGCAATCGATTAGCATCGGCGAGCTGACCTCACTTTACAATCTGGCCGTTGTAGACGACAACGACGACGACGGCGACGACTACGAAGACTACGACGATTTCACGGAAGAATAAAAATAAGCCTGCTTTCGGAGCATCTTCCAATTACGCCGCGATCTATTATTTCTTCTTTTTATTTCGCTGTGCACGACGGAGAGGCAGGGGCGTGCGATGTGCATCGAAATCCAGAACTCTGATGGCTTTTAAATTGTTTAGAAGGACACGGACGCGCACTTTGCGGTCGTCAACATTTGCAGAGGCGCGAGCGCTCGATTGAGAAAAGCGCGTGGATTACATCAATTTTTATCACTCGCTCCGTACTTTATACATGCGGCCGTCACATGATGCGTTCTCGAGCGGTCTTTTTCTTTTTATGGTAATTCCTGCCTATTGTCCGGAATTAACGGCTTGTATGTTTGACGGAGTGTTTCGTTTCCGCGTAAAATTGATCAATGGCAAAATCGATGCTTTTTAAAAACCTTCGCGTGGGTGTAACGATCGATGCTCTTTCATTGGCGACAAAATATATACAGGCGTATAGTTCTGTTCAAAGTGATATAAGTATTCGTTATTGAAGAAAGTGATTTTGAATACCAGCTAAATTAAACGGGCAGTTAATTTTGAAAGGATGGCCTTAATTAATGAAATTTTTCTATACGCGCAGTTCGAAAGAGGTTATGTTTTTACAGCCGGAGTCCCACTTATTTTATTACCGCCTGCAGTAAAAATGCACTCATTTCCACTCTCTGAATGAGCGGTTATCCAACTGGCTCTGCTAAGCGAAGCGTGCGGGGAAAAAAAATGAATCATTCGTTAACGAAATTAATGGACTTTAAAGGTTCGGATGTATACGAATTATGCGACTAAGCCGATATGCGCGGCGACACTTTTGCCAAGAATAATATAGAGAAAAGTCGCTTCGACGCGCGTAACACGAAATGCCTCGTTATTAAATTTAAGAATTAATTAACTCCGTATTTACGCGCATGCGAACGTGAAAGATCGGAAGAGCGAGATAAACTATGAGACTCGTGGGGTTTCCCTCCCCAATCCTCACAACAACAAAAAAAGGCTGCAGAAAAAAAGAATGAGCTGAGGGTGCAGGTGCACAGGAAAAGGGAAGGACGACAGACGGTGGTAGAGGCAACGGTTGATAACGTACATGCAGAGCCGCGATGTATGTATATTTTTGGTCACGGCTCTCGAGTGACTAAAACTTTCAAAAGCGAGCTCGCTGCGAGCAGAAATGGCGAGCAAAGTATATGTATAAAAAAAAAAGTAACAATCAGCGCTGCTCCTTCTTATATATTTTCGCGAGAGCTCGCCTCGGGGGCCACATTTAAAGAGGATATATACTGCGAAGTGAGTCAAGGCTGTGCACGGCTACGAAATGTACCCGACAGAGAGAGAGAGAGAGACTGCCATTTCAATGTATGTGTACGTGTATACGTGTACGTGTACGCGCGTGTGTGTGCGGAGATATCGAGAAGGAGGAAGTGCACGGGCGTTTCGAGAAAATGCAAAAAAAAAAACGAAGAAGTAAGAGTCACCACACACAGGACAACATCGCACGGGTGGGAGAGAGAGAGAACGCGCAAAAGGCGCCCGAGTGGCGACTCCGAGAGAGTAACTCAACGACCTCAACGGTTCCTCCTTCCTTCCTGCATGTGTGTGAGCGCGGGACCGTATGCCACATGCGAAATTGCAACTTCTCGTTGCGTCCGTGTAGGAAGCGAGCGAAGGAAAAATACGGATGCACCGCGGAAACGTACCGGAGTGGAAGATTTGCCGACCATTATAAGCCGTGTGCAGGCCGTGCATATTGTATATGCCTTTCTTACTCTCTCTCTCTCTCTATAGCTATAAGCGTAGGTGAGAGAGGGAGAGACAGAGCGAGAAAGAGAGAGAGAGAGAGGACAGATGGAAGAAGAGTGAACCAATTTAGCGTGCCATTTAGAATAGGTTAAATTTATCGTCAAATACGTGCTCGCGAACTAAATTCCACATATTTATAAATTGTCGCTGCATTATGTCATGAGTTTCGCGCGCGGGGCGCTTTATACTATCTCCCCTCCCCTCCCTGCACTTACTCCTCTTTCGCGCTTTCGCGCACACACACACTCGCCGATTAAATGGTAACAGTATAGCTGCGTATTACACAGGGTTGAGATACCACTGGTTCACCACGCGTTCGATAAACGTTGGAATAACGGGTAAAACATGTCGTCTGCACGGAATACCAAAGCAATTGACGTTTTCAAGTTTTCGTAACGACTACGATGCAAACTTCGGATGGACCTACATAATCTTCATAATTAAAGTATGAAGTCACGATATGATTTAATAAAATAGCAGCAACGATCGATAAGTAACACCCAGTCTCTTTATCTGCATACTCGAGATTTCACTTGCTCTTCCGCTATTTCGCGAGCCAAGAGCCCGCCCCCCCCTCCCGCTCCTACCCATCGCGCGAGTATAAAAGGCGCGAGTGAAAACGTGTAAAAATTGACAAAATACGTGAGCTGTGCTCCTCTCTCTCCTCTCTCCCTCTCTTCCTCGCGCTCACTCGACGACATCATCAACGGGCCAAATATAGCAAAAAAGACCTCGAGCATGTTGAGTGCGTGCACACTGTGTCGTGCATACTATATATATGCTCGAGAAAGAGATGTGTGTACACAGGTGAGACGAAGTGTGTGTGTGTGTGTGCGCGTGCGTGTGTGTAAGAGAGAGAGAGAGATGGAAAAAGGACCTTCCAAGGTGGCTGAAATCGTTGGGAGCGATGAGAGGGAGATATGGAAAAGCCGTTCTCCAATCGATCGCCGCCTCGACAACAGCTTCTCTCCTGCAAACCTTTCTCTCTCTCTCTCTTTCTCTCGCACTCACACTCATGCAGGCAGATTAGTTTTTCCTCCTAGTTGCGAACAAGAGGAGGAAGAGTAGGAGCCTCATCTAAGTAGTCGGGAGAGCCTTGCGGAGTCAATAAACTCGATGTCTTGGAGAGGAGAGTTTGTCTCCTGTAGCGCAAAGAAGTCAGGCCGCAAGAGAGCATCAGGTTGCGACAAAAAGTAAACAATTAAAACGGTACTTTAGGCGGCCGATCACTTACCTGCCGCCTCTATACATGTATATATAGACATACGTATATGAGACACAGGTCGCGGCGAGAGAGAGAAAAAGATTCACAGTCGCTTACATTTTGGAGGTTAGGAATTGCAAGAAGATTTAATCGTGGCTTTGCTGTATGTATGCGGGATGTTCACGAGAAATGTGGAGATATAAAAGTCTCACAGACAAAAATAGTGAGTAAAGGCATGGACTGAGTGAAAAATGCGCTGCAGGAGGCAAAAACATCATCTTGCTTTGCTCCGAAATGAGTATCATACAGGCATAGGAGAGACAGAAAGAGAGAGAAAGAGATAGAAGGAAAAAGGAGCGAGAGAGAGAGAGAGAGAGAGAACAGTGCACTCTTTCTCTATCACGTCTGGGGCACTAGGGAGAGAGAAAATAGACAAAGTTAACATGCTACTTACCGCACACATGCACGCACTCGCCCAGTAGCCTCAATAGCCTCATGCAAAGAGGCTCGAAAAAATCTAGTCTTCCTAGGGGGTGTAGTAAGATACAACGTATGTACGGTTTGTGCACCGCATGTACATGTATAGAGAAAGCAAGAGGGCGGGTAAGGGGAAAAGCAGGGAGAAAAAAGAAAACGATAGTCTAGCACTGCAACGGCGCGACGATGATGCCTTATCGAGAATTACACGCCGAACACCAGAGAGAGAGACAGAGTAAGAGTATGAGAGAGAGAGAGATCGAGAGAGAGGAGGTAGAGGGGAAGAAGAGAGAAAAATTGTCTCTTACGTCTTGTGTGACCAGGAAAAGAGCAGCGCTCGGTCGCTCTCTCGCACACTAGTCCATAATTTTTCGGGTGCTCCGCGACGAGCACACACACACACATATATAGATATACGCGAGCGCGCACTCGACTGAACGGTGTGTCCGTGGGTACGAAAAATCTCCCCCCGAGAGAGAGTTCACACTCCGCAGCAGTGGCGAGGAGTAGAGCCCCTCGGCAGCAGCAGGCCTCTCGCACTATCAATTATCTAACGGCGCTGCTGCTGGTGCTGCAGGCGTCCCCGTCCAAGTCCTCGGCAGCTCGCGACGGCGGTACTTTCCTCGGCGACATCGCGTGTGCTCTCGAGACACCCACACTCTGTGTTACAGCCTGCATACACACTCTCCTTTTTTTGTCTCTTTTCTGCTCGCAACTGCACGCGCACTCGCGAGATATATCGTGGTTCTTCGAGAGCGAGAGAGAGAGAGAGGACGGAGCGAGCTAACGTCGCGCGACCGACTGTGTACTATAACCTAGAAAAAGTGGCGGTGCGCGCTACTCTCGTCGCTCTCCGGGAGGCAGAGAGCTCTAGGCGAGCGGATCGACTCGTCCGCTAGCTCTCTATCTCATCAACTCTTCTCCACGGACTTCTCTCGCGCGGATATTCGCACGGGAAAAGAGAGAGGGGTGCGCGCGCGGCCAAGGACTTGGCTCACTCTCTCTCTCTCTCTCTCTTTAGCCGCTCCAACAGCTCCGCGGGGCTGGGACTACCGTCGTCGTAGTCCTAGATATATATGTATATATAGGAGGAGCTGTATAGCCGTATAAACTACGTCGACCCTCGGGGAGGCGAGGATATATATATGTATATATACGTGCGCACACCGGGTTGTGTTGAACGTATATATATATATAGGATGCTACTTGGCAACTTGACTCGCGTTTCTCCTCGGGTGTGTATAAAAGAGAGAGAGAGAGAGAGAGAGTCGCGGGACACACCATTACACACGCACACGCAGAAAAAGCCTCGTCGTCGCGCGCGCGTTCGGTCGTTCCCGAGAGAGAGTCAAGTTGGCCGACTCAAAACTCTCTCGCTTGCTCTTCCTCGACTGCACACACACATACCGCATATATATATACACGCCGACGCGCGGGCGAGAGAGAACGACGCACACACTCGCACACCGCATATATACGCGCGGGCGAAAGAGAGAGAGAGAGAGAGAGAGAACGACGGACACACACTCGCACACCACTGTGAATATACGTATATACAGGGAGAGAAAGAGAGCGATACGCAGCCTCGCGCTCTACTTTCCAGCCGGACCCGGGGGTTAGCGGGCGCGCACACTTGGAGCTGCGTGATCGGAGTTGTGTCCAGGCATCCTCGTGGCTCCGGGGGGCCTCGCACGATCTCCGGCGTCGATTCACGTTTTATAATTATATCCACCCTGGATATATTTACCCATTTGGTCACGGATTCGGCCGCTCGTACTGCACCAACACTCAACTGACTGCTGCTATAATGCTTGGCTGTGACTCTCTGCGCTCCCCCCCCAACACCTATTACCACATACAGACATCACCGCGCACGCACACACGGCCATGCACTGCACACTGACGTACTGAGTCTACTGAGCAGCCAAAGAGAGAGAGAGAGAGAGAGAGAACTGTCCCAACGCGCGCGCGGCGGCGAACCAACGTATATATATACACTACACACGGCTTCCTATACGTTTTTCAACATGGCGATTATAATATCGCGTGCTCTCTCTCTCTCTTTCCCAGTACAGCGGTCTCTCTCTGTAGGTGTGTATGAGTGTGTCGCTTGCTCTGGCTGTGACCTGCCGCGGGCCGCCTGTTCCTTTGCTGCTGCTGTGCTGCTCTGGCGGTACGGAGCGCGGCTCGTCGTTGTCCGTACTGTTGTCGGAGCCGCGAAACTGCGGCGCTGCAGTCGCCTTTTGGTCAGCGCTGCCGCTGCTGCTTTTGCACATTGCTGTTCTGTTGCACTGTATACTGTGCGCCAAGGGTTCACATTGTCGAGCCGCCGCCGTCGCCGCAGCCGTTTGCGATTTTTCTGTGCACGGGCTGTCCGTGGCCATGCGTGTGTGAGTGAGTGACGTTAGTAGTCGGACGTCGGTTCTGTGTCCTCGGCACTCGGCAGGGACGTAGATGATTGTATACCAGGCGTTTCTGTTTCTCTCTTCTCATCGATCCATCCTGCGGCTGCTTTTACCGGTGCACTTACACGCGCCTTTACCCCATTGATTTTCCATTTATCAAAAATTTTTTTTTCTCGCGAGTCAAGATACTGCATGACGGCATCCCATCGACGGCGATGCGTCTGCTGTCAGCTGTGTAATGTATAGGTGCATTTGCTATATAGTGTCGTAACTAAGGACGTGGCTGTAAATAGATTGCGGCATGGTTTTTTTACTCTCTCCTTTTCAATCCTCTAATTGATATTTATTTTGAATTTTTCGGACAAATTTAAAGGCCAGCACGCCTGTTGTACTGTTGCATTTCAGGGCTATATCAATTGCAATTTATTGCAGACCTGAAAATTGTCTTTCTTAAAAACTCAAGAATTGGAATAGGTAAGTTGAATGAAGGTAAATGAAGGTGGTTAAGAGGTAACATTGGAAATCAAAATTTGAAAAAATTTTGTATTATATAAATAATGACGCTTTAACAAAGTAAAGTGTAGGAAATTTTTTTTAAAATCTAATTTTGCAAATAATCTTATTTATGAATCATAAAAACCAAGGTCCTCCTATTAAAATGGAAAATATTTCTGTAGTATTGTTTCGTAGATGTTTCTGTCGGACTGCAAGAATAGGCAAAATATAACTCGATCAAACTGAAAATAAAATGATCCATTTAATTGGCAATAATAGAAATTTTTGATTAATAAAGTTAAGAAACATACACTGTCTAGATTCTCTAATAGGAAGTTTTTCACTGTTGATACAGCTACTTCAGCAGCTGGCCCTTGTGGATAACCATACACTCCTGTTGATATACAGGGGAAAGCAACTGTACGAAGACCTTTTTCTTTTGCCAATGCGAGACTGTTACGATAGCACTCACTTAGCTTATCAGGAATTTCACCCTGAGGTCCAACAGTATGAATTACATCTGGAATTACAACACATGAATAATATGAATTGTAATATATTCATAAATAATTAATTATAAGAATGATAGGTACATGTTGCTGGTAACTGGTATCCTTTAGTTAATTTAGCTTCTCCAACTTGACAGCCACCCAGAGTCTTACATTCCTTCAGTAAATCTCTCCCTGCTGCTCTGTGAATGGCACCATCAACTGCACCGAAAATTTGCAATCTTTGATAAGAATTAAGCAGTGGCAAAAAACTTATATAAGAATAATGATAATGACGGAGTATTACAACAAACCATTTTACCATGATATTGTGATTATTGATTAAATAAATAAAATAACATTTTACCTCCTTCGCCACCTAAGAGACTGCAGTTAGCAGCATTGACAATTGCATCAACCTTCAAAGTAGTTAAATTGCCTTCCCACATTGATACTTTATCAGCCACTTCTTTATCAACTTTCTCATCAACTTTTTCAGCAAACTCCGGTCTTATTTTTCTAATTTGTATACTATGCTCCATCAAGTATTCTGGCCAAGTCTTAATCTCATCAACAGTGACCGATTTTTCTAATAAATTAAGCTTTTCATTAAGTGACATTATGTGACTCTGTCTTGACATATCTCCCTCAGGACTGGACTTTTTTGCACAAAAGTTTGCAGTCAATAGTATACGGCGACAGCTTTCTGGTTTTAAAAATCTACGAAAAGAGATTCGGGCCTGAAACAATTCAAAATAGAATTAACTTTTATTTGTAATTGATGTACAAGGTTATGTTTGAGTAGAACATTTCACCATAAATGTAAATTTTAGTAACCTCATGAACCGGCGCGAGAGATCCGTGTTACAGTTTAATTGCTATAAAAATTTATATAATGGCGTTGATAGTTTTATACATTTCGAAACGAATAAGAACGTTTGTATTCTTACTTGATAGTGTTTTGACTAACAGCGTAATCTTTTAGTAATTTTTGCGTACTTTGCGGCGTGGTAGCGAAACTCCGCGTATGTAATGTTTTCTACTTTGGGTGTGTATTGTGTATGAATGATAGAAAACCGATCAATGAATCCAGACAAGTGGCGACATCGTTGGGTTATGTTAAAGTTACGCGATCTCCTCGATGGATAAAAAATGAAAAACACAATTTATTTATATAGTTTTTTGAGGTCATCTTAATTATCAACGATATACTAAATACCAATATTTTAGTGTAATTGTTTCAGAATAACATCAATTTTATTTTAAAATTAAATTACACTGTAAAGTTATTGATTGTAGGTAAGTATTGTGATTTTTCTTCAAAATTATTAGCTGATGGTAAATTTGTTGTTGAGCTGAGTACTATTAAGTAAGAAGTACGCTATACTTTTCCGTTGAATAGTAATAATACATATAGAATAACTTAATTTTTTAGAAATTCTTGTATTTAATTATATTTGAGCAACACATTTATGGTTTATCAGTACTTAGTTTTTATAGCATTTTTAATATTATTCAATTTGATATTTTTCAACTGATCGCAATAGCATATACGCAAAATTGTTGAATGCAAATGTTATAACAGAACTTGTAGAGCAGCGAAATTTATTTATATCAGATATTGATTTGAAATTTCAAAGAGAAATTTCCGAAAAAGCATTACTATTTTAAAAATTCTATAGGATCTCTCATTTCTATTAAAAACAAACTTACTTTCCGGTTAAATTCACCTCATGCATAATATCTTTTCAATTGGTGAATTTAATCCAGGAAAATCCATTTAGAATGGCAGTA
The DNA here is from genome assembly GCA_900490025.1 of Megastigmus dorsalis. Taxonomy (NCBI): domain Eukaryota; kingdom Metazoa; phylum Arthropoda; class Insecta; order Hymenoptera; family Megastigmidae; genus Megastigmus; species Megastigmus dorsalis. Next base: position 44,863 of record UELU01121847.1, read on the forward strand.
ATGCTATATTTTTTCAAACCAATTCTCCCAAATCCAATTTTCCATAAAAAATTTGAATACCAGGACGCCGCAGTTTTCTCCATTACCTATTGTGACATAATCCCAATGCTATTTTGAAAACGTTCTGTTTATTTTTATAGTTGAAATAAGAATTCAGCATATTGAATATAAAAAATATTCTATCAAAAGTTTATACAGAATGAATCATTGCGCGTCTTTGCTTGTTACGCCTGTCGCTTTCTATACCTATACGTAGGATATAGGTACGTTAGACTTAGTGCAGCCGCAGCGTCGAACGCCGTACGAATTTATGGCTTGGGTAATGCGAAGAAGACAGCGGAGCTGCGTCAGTGCAGTCCGGTATAGCCAACGAGGCTCCAAACATTTGTAGAGAGAGAGAGAGAGGGAGAGAGAAACGACGCTGTCCAAGAGATAAGCGATTGACCCTCGCTCTGACCCCCAAGATACTGGGATTTGCTCGCTGACGTATATATATGTGTGTGCGAGCAACAGCATGTGCCTGTTGCAGTTAACGTGCGCGACACTTTTTTGCCTCGCGGCTATAAGCCCCTTGTTTTAGCCTGGCAAAATCGCTTGATGTTTTTTGGTTCACTTATACTGTCGGTCCGCTTCCGCCTTCGGCTTTGCGAAAAGTTCAGTGGTCCGAGTGGAGGTTCGGGGGCATCATGAGCGGCCGAACGTCTGTGCTTTTTCTGTGCGCGCTGCTGTTGCTGATCAATCTGTCCCAGTTGGTCTGGTGTGGTAAGCTTTTTTCAAGGTCTTCTTATACATTGTACTGCACGTATTCTACTTTTTTATTTTCATTCGATTTTCTTAGAGTAGTTTTCAAAAAATTGGTATTATAGAAATTGTTTCGGTATAAATAATTGACGTTTGTGACAAGTGTTTTTTTAATCGTTTAAATCATGCACTAGAATGTGGAGAGATAACCTCGTCTCTACGCTTATACATAAAATCATTTTTAAATCAACAAATCTATAAATATCATCCTATTTTTAATTTAATGTGTTCACTTTGTTCGTTATCTAAAATGTAAGAAATTCGAAATGATTTATTCTTTTCAACTATTTTATGAAAGTAATAACTAAATTAATGTAAATGTTTATTAAAAACTAATTTCTGGAAAAGAAGGAAAAATACGATTTTGCGAGACGGCAAATCTCTTAGATTTTCAATAACAAACAAAATAAATCCTAAAAATTGAAAATCGGATGAGATTTATAGATTTGTTGAGTTAAAAACAAAAAATGTATGTATAAGCACAGGAATGGAGTTTCGTAAACAGTAACCTGGAGTATTCGATTTTAAATAATGATTGTTCTTACAATTGATTAATATATACTAATTTTATTTTATTTTAATATAACTAAAAACATGTATAAGTATTGTTCATGTATAAATGAATTAAAAAAATATATATTGCGATCGACATCATGATACATATGTCTGTATCTTTCGTTTTTATTTATCCGTTAATTATAGTTCTCTAGATAAAATTATCTAGATTCTCAAGAATCCGGTCCTGCAATGAATTAAATTTTATTTTGTAAAAAAAATAAGACATTGTAGTTCGATACCTTTAAACAAATAATTCTAATTTTAAAAGTATATTATTTTATTATTAAGATCACTTATGCCAACTATCGGTACAATTTTTTTTGCTGTAATCATTTTAGGATTTCCATGTAATTACTCTAAAATAAGGATATAGCAGGTAGTGCCGATTTAAATATTAATAATATTTCACTGAATAAGTTGCACTAGCATCGGCAACATCTACTCTTTGCAATTATGTCATAACTACCCAAAACATCGACGGTCACTTTTCATAAGTACGTTACGTATTCCAGAGGAAAATGAGTCGACGACAACAGAGGTCTCAACAACAGCAGTCTCAACGACTGTGGCCACAACATCTGAACAGATCGCTCAAGGTGAGAGGCAGCTGGGCGACCAGATTCGCGCCATTCTCAAGCATTACCAGCAGGCGGATCCGATCGGTATTCCCGGCGCACCTATACCCGATCCCATGGAGGTTCCCGACATGAAGCATTCGTTCTCCATGTTCACGATGAACCTCAACACCATCAAAGTCTACGGTCTGAGCAAGTTCAGAATCGAGCATATACGTTCGGAGCTGGCGTTGATGCAAGTTTCGGTAGCCCTTAGTATTGAGTTTCTGGACATTCGAGGATTGTATACTTTGTCCTCGTGGTTGTCGAGGTCGGAGGGTGACTTTACCGTTAAGTTGACTACGGTTAACGTCGAGGGTCTGGCGAGGCTGGAAGTTGGAAACGACGGCAAACTGCACGCCCAGGATATCGTTATGGATTTGACGTTCGAGACCATCGACATGGACTTCCAGAATCTTGGATTCATGGCCTCGGTGTTCCAAGGAGTGATCAACTCGGTTGGATCGTTTATATTCGACAGTATAAAGCCTTACATTTTGAAGGAAGTCAACACTAACATAAGGTAATTGTCGCCAAGAGAGATTATTACTTATTTACAGACCGATTTAGATTCACGCGTGAGAAACAATAAAACGAGCTCTCTTTTCAATCTATAGGCAATTAGGCACGGCTTAATAAAGAAGCATAAAAAAATATTGACTTTGCCGAAGCTAAGACCATTGAAAATTCTATTACTCTACACAGGGGCGAAGTGAACAAGCACATATCGCAGTTGCCGAACTACTTTCCGAATTCTATATCGCCGTTCGACATGGCTGTGGCCGAGGCACGCAAGCAGGTCTCCGACATGGGCTACGATCCGTACAAGGTCAACGACTACAGCCAGAGCATGAGCATGTTTACGGTTACGTCCTCGCACACATGGGTGACCGGATTGGCCAGCTTCTACCGCATGGGAAATATAACCCTCAGTATGGAAAACGGCATCGTAAGTTTGACAATTCCTATCTTATTCAATTTATTGTTTCCTGAGGGACTGATTCTGTGCGCCTGTCGCAATATATCGTTGTCTATACTCGCACGGCAGTATTGTACACTTTGAGACGAAGGTCTTGCTGTAAGATCATATTTCGTCACAAGTTCGAATGCCACTAGAACTTAATTTTCTATTGGGCATGTTACAAAAGACTCTGTGTTCAATGTAAATACAAATTATTGCCTTAAAATAACTTATCAAAGTATATTTCTTCTCGCGATGTTTATATTATTCGTGTGCACTATCAGCGATTAGCATATTTTATTCATTATTCGGGATAAATATGAATACATTGAACTTATTCAACATAAATTTTTCACAGGACTTAATATATTTAGCACGTCACACCTTATTTGAATGGCGTGTGTTAATTATTTCTTTATTCTTTTTGCTTTTCAGCACTGTTAAAAATATATGCATGAAATTTAATGTAAAGTACTGGAAGCAAAATTTTATCGACGTACATGAAATAAAAATCATGTAGATACATTATTTTTCATTGATTATGCTTTGAAAGTAATGTACAAATGCATGAAATTTCATACGATTTTTCACTGACTAAATTTAATGCACTTGCTTGAAACTTCATGCATAGTACCTAAAATTTTATGTGAAAATATATTAAATATTAGGTTAATTAATAATAATATTAGATTAAAAAGCAATGTATATTTACATTAAATTTAAGGTATATTTAGGTTCATCGTATTAATGCAGTAACTCAAATATAATGCATAATTACAT
>UELU01121848.1:0-27165 GCA_900490025.1 Megastigmus dorsalis
GTGGAAAGAGGAAACGCCGCGCGGCGAATTAAGTGCGCGCACCGTCGAAAAAAGAAAGCATCGCGGCCGCTCTTAACCGAAAGCGAAAGAAGACGAAGAAATGGCTCGCTCTCGTGCTCCCCTTTTTTTTTTTCGGGCCCAAGGTCAGCTGCAGCTGAACCAAAGCACGCAACACACACTGCACCGCGTTACACACACCGAGCGCCTTACGCCGTAATATACATATATATAATGGGTCAGACGCATGCGATACTCAGCGGCGCGATAAATGTACACGCGCTGCGCACACGATCACAGATGCGTCAGGTATATTGTACATACGAATGTACACGCGGCCGATGCGCTTTTCTACGCGTGTGCAGTGAATGCGTCGCGCGAAGAGGCGCCAAACTCGAAATGCAAAACAGACTGTATAGGTAGGCCAGTTGAGACCTTCGGCTGTATTTCGCACTAGCGCGACCAGCGACCGACTGTACGCTCCATTTTGGAGCACTCTGCTTTTTGTTCACCCGTCGTTTCTTCTTTTTCGTTCATCCTCCTGTCGCGTCGCGAATCCATTTTTCCTTTTCTTTCCGCTCACACGATACAAAAGTTTGACGTTGATCCGGCGGTGAGTTTACATATCTTAAAGTTCAAATGAATGCGACGAACTGTACATTTATCAATTGAGTATATAAGATACTTAAAAATCAATCATTAATATAGCGATGCTTCTATGAATTTTATCGCTTCATCCGATGCATATGCATATGCGTGAGCGCGCGATCGTAAATGTGCACAGCCGCTAAGCGAAACTAAAAGAGCAAACAAAGTATTATCGTCCGCGACTTCCGCGACGAAGCGACGAAGCGTACATGCAAGCGGCTGCACGACGACGATCGGCCAATAAAAATCCGACTAATAAAGACCAATCAGTACCGCTCGCGGTGCAGATCCTTACGTAAATTATTATACTGTGCCGTCGAAAACGTCGCGCGCATACCGAATCCGCGATCCTCGAACAAAGAGAGCGCCTCTGAGCCACGATGAGCGAGACTCGAGTCGCGCCGGAGCTGCAACGCCAAGCTATATAGCCGTGCACACAATGCGATCACGCGTTCCCCGCGCACTCGATCGAAACTGCGCGCATCTAACGCCCTGGAGCGTGTATAATTTTCGTATCTCGTACGAGAGAGAATTACCAAAACAGCCGCGTGCAGTCTACAGTTTTTCTTTCTTCCTACGGCGACGGAAACATTTGAATTCGTTAATCATTATTTGCCGGATATCGAGGCACCATAATACTATAAAAGACTAAGTATTAGCTGACTGATCGATAAGAGTAATTTTTTTTATTTCGAGGAAAAGAGGGAATGCTTTCATATATTTCTTCAATTACTCGCTCCGCAACGTCAATCAACAATCCCAATCGGAATATATACCAAAACATGTACAGATTGGCTCGATTAGCGCATCATACGCGCAGCATTCGTCGTCCTGCGCACAAAACCCGTACAAAAAAAACACCCAAGCATCAAATCTCGCGGCCGGTACTCCTTATATAACCTCGTCCGCGTGCTCATACGTACATACATACATAGTTATATACACGCACTCGTATAGGGCACACCGGTTGCGCCGCACCAACAACCACCACACCACTATGTATAAACCATCTAGTGTATAGCAGGCATCGCTTATACTCTCTCACAGGCTCTCCTCGGCCTGCGGGGCGCGCAAAAAAGAATCTCAATCTTCCTTTCCCTCTCGCTCTATCTATCCCGGCATATATATACATATACATACAGATGCATTTGCGGCCGCAGCAGCAGCAGCAGCAGCAGCGCTCGATTTTCTGCGGCGGCATTCGCGAGCGCGCGAGCCGCGTTATATGCGCGCGCGCGCACACACACATGCACACACACAGAGACAGAGGAGTATTCGGCGCGGCGCGGTATTCAAGCCTGTCGGAAAGAGAACGGACGCCGGCATCCGAGGAGGCCTTGACCGTATCTCCGCTTATCGTATCGGAACCGCGAGCGAGTCAGAGAGAGAGAGAGAGGGGGGGAGCTGCTGCCGCTGCTGCTGCCGCCGCTGCGAGTCGACGGTGCAGTTGATGCAGGCTCTCCGTGTGCAGTATCTCTCTCTCTCTCTCTTCCTATCCTCTCCGCGCGCGCTACGATATATTCTCCCCTCTTTCTCTCTCTCTCTCTCTCTCTTTTCTATCCCTCCCTTCCCTGCATAGTCTATCTATCCATCTATCTATCTGTTTATCTGTCTTTGTTTCTCCTTGTTTTTCTCTACGCCGTATTGTATATATATATATCTGCGTGCCTGTCTTTCTCTCTCTCTCTCTCACTCTCTCTGATTCCCCGGCATCAGGATTATGTGTGTGTCTTTGTCTCTCTTTTTTGTGTGCCGACGCGAGTGTGTATATGTGTGCGCGCGACTAGCGATCTCGCGAGAGAGGTTCGCATGGATCGCACGATTGAGAGAGGGAGAGAAAGAGAGAGAGAGGAGAGACGAAGACGAACGCGATGCATCGGGGAGAGGAGGAGAAGCGAGAGAGAGAGAGAGAGAGAGGAAAGTATGCGGCAAGCGCGACTATACGAGCCTCTGGCTTCTTATTTGGGATTTTCTTTGTCTCTTTCGCTCTTTGCGTATATATACATGTATCGTGCGGCATTTGTATAATACTCTATAGCCGTTTAGTTTGTGCATTTACTTTTTATATTAAATATCAACTGGGATGGATTGATGAATTGACGGATTCGCAATTTTGCAATACGCAGGCAAAGTTGCGAGTCTTGTAAACTATGAGTGGGAAAATCGTATTTTTTTTTTAAAGTAGCGTTTTATATAGCTTGTGAATTATATCGTTTATTGGATTGCGATTAATTTTTATGTTTGCTAATTGGGTAGACATGTGATAACGTGTGATTTTGACTGGCACTTCATTTGCAGTATAACGTTTACTAAATAATTAATATATTTATCTCTAACTGGGAAAATCAAATCGATATCTAATTATTTTAGTATTTTAAGTATACTTTCTATTGAAAGCGGCGTTGCGGATCTCATTCGAAAACAATTTTGAAATTTCTTCGATCGGTGTATGATAGCTTTAACTAACGATGAATCTGCATATTCCGATGTTCATTTTCTGTAACCAGCCATTACTGTTTCTGATATTTTTTTTTTTTCAACATGTTATGATTATGTACAGCAAGTGGTGTGACGGTAAAAATGCAAATAGTTTAATGATTTGGTTAAGAAAAGGTTGGAATGGAGTAATTGCCTTTTAATAATAAGCGATGTAATATCATTTATACTTTATCATCTCGAAATGACGCTTAAATTCAATTACCTCAAAGGACTTCTGAAGTTTGTAGTAATGTAAAATCGTGTGTTGAAATTATCTTTGAAGCACGGCAATATCACAAATATAAATGGCTATAAATATGAAAATAAATTCTTTCTATCATGAGAAAGGCTATATAATATATATGTATAAGTAAATGGATAAATTATTATTTTACAGATTATGGAAGAGCTTTGTAATATATTCAAACGACACTGTTACTATGTTTACGTTTTTTTATATAATTACGGATTACAAAATCCATCATACATCTCATCAAGAGTTTCATAATCGTTCATAATTGTTCCATTCATGTTTCATAATTGAATAACCTTTACCCAATTTTATTTCTATACTTCAGTGAATTCACAGAATTGATTTATCATTTTTCAGAATCTTTTCTAAATTAAAAATTTTTAACATCAGATTAGAGGTGTTTGATAAAATAGCAGATAAAATAATCAGTTTAGCTACATCGACAGAATTGAGTATAGTCAAAACTCTTCAGTAGCTTCGATTCAGTGACGTCATCATTGATAAGCTATATACAACATATGAGATAACAAAATAATATATAAAGTGTAAAACTATTTCAATATATTGTTCAACATGAAAATAACGATATATAAATATACAAAATTCATCGGAAGGAAGACACGAAACATGATGAAGCATAAATCCCGTGCTGCAACACGTGCCCCAACACAGCAAGTCTCGTAAAAATTCGATGATGCATTATCTCTGGTATCCCCTTCATCCATTGCCCAACACACGTCCCGAGACGAAAAAAGACTTTCCTAGAAAACAACGCCGCGCTGAGCGAATAACGAGATTTTCATTTCCAGAAAACTCGCGCTCTCTCTCTCTCACACACACACACACATACTCGCAACGTATACTAAAAAAAGAAAAGTTAAATTCTCAGATTATACGCATTCGCGCGGACATGTTTACGTGTCCATATACACACAACATTACGTAAATAATCGCAATCGACGAGTGTGTGCGTGTGTATCTTAGGCCGCTCTCGCACCTTCGCGCGTCAATCATCGCCTTTCTCTGTGCAAAATGCACACACACACACGTACTGACAGAACGAGAGAGAGAGAGAGAGAGAGAGGTTGGTTTCGAACTTGCGCGAGTGTGCACATGTATACGGCGTGCGCTAGGCCTTGAAAGTTAGATTATCGTTAAGGGACTTTTATGAGCGGCGACGAGTGTGTAAGTAGCCGTTATATATATATAGACGAACGCCGCCAGATTTGCAGAACGGAATTATTTTGTGCCGCCTGGTGCAGCCGCTGCGGCACATGAGCTGCGCAAGGAATGCGATAATGATTATACGCCGTGTCAGAGGAACGGAGACACACACGCGCGCTGTGAGAGAGAGAGAAAAAAGCGTTACATACGTGCGTGAGCACTGGAAGATTTCGTAAATCTAGCGATATGCCTGCGTCTATGATGCTTTTTTTTCTTCTTCTTATACTTCACTTGCTGGAGGTTATGCGCGCAGCCTGATATTTTTGCGCATGCGGTAAAGTGCATAGACCGGTGGTTGTGCAGAAAACTTTTCGATGTATTTTTAAAGGAAAATAAGCGTCTTTCTAAGTTCGTCTGTTTCTACTTCTACGCGTTTGGCGCGCCTAATCATCGATACTTAATATTTTAACGTGTCAGATTTTATCGCAGCTACGAGTAAAGACAAGTTTGAATCATTAGCAAGTTTGGAACACTGGTTGAAACAGCTATTTGGTAACGCATTTCATTGTGTAAATGATAGTTTTTCCGATAATTTCTTCTTCATTTTTGCTGCGAACCTCGTGATTATATTATAACGTACGAGTTAACTCTTATTCGACGAAGTTATATGCTGTAATATAATAAGTCAAAGCACACTGTAATTTATGTTACAATTTAGAGACATTTGAATAAAAGCTTGAAAACGAAAATAAAATTATAGAAATTATATATATTGAGAAGAAAATGAAGAGTATATATATATTTGAATATTAATGAGGATGAATTATCTAAGCCGAGTATCTTAATGCCTTTGAATTAACCAACATGTAAATACAGTAAACTCTCTACCCAACGAATACATAATCTGTAATAAACATCGACACCATTAAATTTCACTTTTATGCAGTAATAAATGTATAAGCATCATATATAGTTTCGGTCCGCTTTTTACAGCATTTAAGGTAATTGGCATAAGGCTAATTTCGTGAATACCGAAAATTGTATACAATTAATGGCTGCAAATTGAAATAAATGACCGTTTCTTATTCATAAATATATATCACTATAAATGATAACAGTAATTACAAAATATAATTAATTTCCTAACATTAATTCTTATGTATATAATCACCAACATCTAAATAGAAAAGTTTTTAAATCCACAATTTGCAATAACAAATTACTTATAATACAGAAACAACAGTAACAATCTTCTGAAACACGTGGAGTCAGGAACGCCACCGAACAAGTGTACAGCCAATCCATCACCGAAAACAATAAAAAGTAAAAAAAAAAAGAAGAAAGAAGGAGCAAACCGATCGAATGGCTCTATGAAAACTTGGCAACGATCATCCGGTATATAAAAAAAGCCGAAGCAAAGAGTAAAAGCAGGAGAGAAGGAGAGAAATTTGAACGAAACTTAAAGAACTCGTATATGGGTGTTTCAACAAGTGTCACACGGGGCGCTTTGGCGCAGCACTAAAATCCACACGCGGCACGTGCGCAACAGCCTCGAATAAACGCTTTTCTATTCTCTCTACTACTACTACACCCATCGTCCTACACACATAGACGGAGCCACAAGCGCAGAGCGGCTCGTTTCAAAATCAGCCGAAACACCGCTATACTCGTTGTTTTATATACGCCGCACCACTCCAGAGATATAAAATCGGGGCTCTGAAATCCGACCGCGCGCGCCGGGCTTACTCTCCCTCTCTCTCTCTCTCTCTCTCTCTCTCTCTCTCTTTCGCTCATGTACAACAGCCGCAAATCAGCCTCCAGCTACCGAATCCTCACCCAGCCACACACACGCACACACACACACAAGCGCTCGTCGGACGAGCTGTACAAACGTATACATATACATAGAAGAGAGCTGAGCCCGAGTTCGCCGAGTGCATAGTATGCAAGGGGATGGGAGAGAAAGAGGAGCGAGAGTGAGAGAGCGAGATAAAGGATCCTCCTCATCCTCCAGCTCCTCCACCTCCTCTTTCTCTCTCTCTCTCTACGCCTGGCACACGTTCGAATCGCTTGCAGTGAACCGTATTCTCCCTCTCGCTTGCTGGCTGCCGCTGTTCGCTCTATTCCGGTTCACGGCCAAAGTGCATTTCGGGGATACACCTACTTGTTGCGTCCGTGAGCCACACGTACCGTAGCTCGCTCTATCTCTATATCTATGTATGTACTCTCGCTCGGTCTCTATATCTGTGTGTCGCCCGCGCTTGCCAAATATATACCGAGCGACTCCCGCACAGTGTGTCTGTGTGTGCGTGTTTGTGTGTGCAGGAGCGAGCGAAACGGCGAGTTTGTGTTCGTAAATAGACTGTGTACACCGAGAGCGAGAGAGTGAGAGAGAGAGAGAGAGAGAGAGAGAGAGAGAGGCAGGTACATGCATTGTGTGCTTTGTGGATATAAGCTCGCTTGCAGAGGGAGCGAGAGGGACTTTACGCGCGTGTGTATATAAATCGTGTGCTCGGTCGTGGGTGTAAATTTTCGGCGGTGCGGATTTTGAAGGGTTAATCGTGGCCTTTTCTCTCTCTCTCTCTCTCTCTTTTCGCTCGTTCACCGCGTTTTATACTCTATAACACTCGCACCGCGTGTGTAGGTGGGGAAGTGAACGTGTGGGTGTGTGTTCTTTTTTATGGCTGGCTTGACGGATGGATTTTCCGTTTTTTGCGTGCTTTTATTTCTTTTTCGGATTTTCGCCGACGAGCCAAGGTGTTGTTTGATTGATGGAGCGTGCTGCTCTCGCCCACCCCTCCCATCCTGTTTTTTTCGTATATACATATATACGTATACGCAAAATGGCTGGGGGTTGGAATTTGAAAGGAACTTTTTGCGAGGGGGGATTTTATTTGGAGGGTCGTGATCGCTGCAATCGTCCACTTGTTTATCGGTCGTAGAATAATATTTTTGGCTAGTTTTTTTGTTACTTTTTCATTCAAACTTACTCGACGAAAATCGTTTTTACTATGTCTTCATTCATCAAAATGGCTCAATTGTCACGTAATTTTTTTAGTCCGTTGCCAATAATATAATCACTCATTTCATTTGAAGTGTAATAATTTCCATATCATGCAATCAAAAGGTGATTTGTTCATTAGTCAAAAGTATATATAAAAAGTTCTCGTTCAAAATCAGACGGAATAAAGTTATAACGAGTACATAAAATATTCGAAGATACGATGTAATGGTCTACCGAAAATTTAGAGAACATTTTAATTACGGTTCTCGAGGCAGTTAGTGGAGCATTTGAAAATCTAGCGTCAGCAAAAATGTTCAAGTTATTCAGATCAGTACTTAACGAGTTTATCTAAGGACAGCGCTGCAAAGAATGCCGTTTCAAGAAAAGCAGCCTTTGAAGTTTTAAAATTACTGGAGTACGCATGCTAATCTTTGAGCTCGAAAAACCACTACTTCTAAGCACGACTTAAAAGTCTTTTTTTCAACGTCAGGTCTAAGACGAAAAGCAATAACAAAGAGTGAGTAAAGAATATTCGAGAATTCTTTGAGCAATTTTTAAAATTTTATAATTATACTAAATTATTCAAAATAAAAACATGAAATTATACATATATTTAACTCTTAAGCCGCGTGTGTATTCGATAAATGTATTCATAACACGTGAAATGTCTATACAATAAATTTTCCTATTGAAATCGAAATGCGAACGGTCTGTTGCGTAATGCAAAAAATATTTTCCATTTCTTTCATTTTGATCGCACATAAAGATATAAAAAGCCTACGCAGTAATTAAATTGCCAATGTCAAAATTTCAATCAATGCATGGATATTGTTGTTTCGCACTATTGAACAAAAATCTCATTCGCGCACTTCGTTCTCTTTCAAAAACATAGAAATTTTTTACTTAACGATAAGCGAAGTTATAGAATATGAATGAAGCATGAAAGGAATTGATGACGATAAAGTATGGGTTTTGTTACTCCATAAATAATTTTTTTTTATAACCGTTAAAATTTGTAAAACAATATTTTAATGTTGTAGTATTGATTCGACATTATAAGTTAACGACTTCGATGGTTATGAATTATGCATGTATAAAAAGAAAATGCATTAAAAGTATAGTGATGAATCATATATACCTATACATATCAATGTTTAAATAATTCAATTTTCCACAGATCCGCATACAAAGTTGGGAATCTCAAGATATTTTAGGCCAAGGTCTGTGAATACGAATTTAAAATTGAAAAATTTAAAAGAACGTTCCATCTCAGTCGAGCGGTGAAGAACGTGTCATCTCGCAGCCAAAAATTAAATGACTAAATTAGCAGAAAACTTAATAATCGTTATTTTACATACATTATTTTATTCTTTCATTAATTTATTAATTTATTTTTGATTATTTTAGTGATTTCATTGATTTATAGTAAATTATTATTGGCTGAGTAAGCACGTTCTTTATCCACTCGGTATTGAGATGACATTTTTTTCAACGAGCAGTTGAGATGGAACAATCTTCGATCCACCAGACGCTATCAACATTTGTTATTAGGTAAGCAATAATTGAGTTCATTTTTAAAAAGCAAATCTCAACTTTGCCTATGGAAAAGTTATCTTTCTATAGAATTAAATTAACAGTACGTTATTAAGAGGATGCCAGAGCTTATATATATAAATATATCTCTTTTTCTATTAATGGTGAAAATGATTACTTGGACTTGAGTCCTGTGCAACATAAGGTGGAGTTGATTTATGGTTTTCACGAAAGGTTGGAGCTTGAAGAGGTGTTTATATGCATTGAAAGTTTTTTTTACTTTTGTGTAACAATTTTTGTACTTATATAATAATTTTGTGTAATACTTGGACTTGAGTCCCTCTGTATACAGTACTTGATATAATTAAACATTATCTAAAAGATGAGTCTTATATGTCACTTATCATTTTTCAAAACTATTGGAAATGCAATTAATAGTTGGTAAGGGGTGACGCTGCATGTTGGTTATCACAACTTTTACATAAAAGCAGTATCGCATTGAATACAAATCCAATAAAATCAATGATATTCAAATACTACCGATCACGATATTGATCCCGAACCATTTCGATCTCTTGCAATTACACGCGTAAAACCTTATAAATAGTAACATTAAAAACCAGGCCGCAGTCTATATAACCACTTTACTTATTCCTCCAATCGTTAAAGAATCGCGCACAAAGTAAATATACGCGCATAAACAAGACCTCGGGATCTTTCGTTTCGAAGCGCATCATGGTACGCTTAACAATTGTCGCGGTCACGGAATTTGACGCCTGGAAACGCGCGCGCATGGAAGCTCGATCTCGAATTAACTAACGCCCGCCCGCTTAGACTGCAGAAACACGCGGACTCGAGGCAGAAAATGTTAATTCATTGCGCCGCGGTGTCGCAGTAATCCCGGGAAGCTCAGAGAGAGAGAGAGAGAGAGAGATTCAACAAGAGAGAGTTTGGAGGGCATAAATTTCGGGACTTCTCTCTATAGCCGCAGCGAACATTAGGCGAGAGCTGCTGCCGACGCGCTCGCCAAACCAGGACGAATACATCCGCCGCAGTTTGCAGTTTCAGCGGTGCACACTCCACACTCCACACACACACACACACGTATATATGTATGTAACAGTGCTCGGGAAACGAAACGGCCCATCTCACTTGTTGCGCGCGGCGCGCGGCTCTCGGCTGTTCAGCCGGTACGTGGCACAAACTGCGCTCGCAGCTGGCTCGTTCTCTCTCTCTCTCTCTGTCTCTCTCTTTCGCACGGAACACATATTCGCCCCAGCCACGATTTTGCCCAAGTAGGTATATGCCGCGGAGAGAAGCAGACCTCTGCCCAACTGCATTAAAGCTGTGCCTTCAACTCTGCATTATTCTCGATTTGTTCGTCGCTTATCTCGCGGCTTATTTTCCTGCATATCGAATTAACAATTGATTGGGCTACGGTGGAAAGGAGGGGGAGGGGCGCTCGAGTTTGTATCAGTTATTTTATACTTTTGCAAATTTCATATGTATTCTAGGAAACCATCACGCATATATGTATATGATGTACTGTGTATAGATCAGCATGGATTATTGCTTTGAATTTAAATATTATAATAACTGCTTATAAGACCAATATACATATACAATATAAACTCGCTGTGGGAAATGACAGATTACAAATTAACTGCCAAATAATTCAAGTTACACTTATTTCCATTATCCGTAGAAATTTTATTAACACGATATGAATTCGAACTGAATCACTCTATAATATATAGTTTACTAATGCCCTACTATTTTTATTGCTATGCATTATTCTATTTATTGATAATATTGGTTTATAATACTTCTATTAATGTTATTATTTTGCAATATAACGCTATCAATATGAATTTTCAATGTATATAAGAGATGGCATTACACGGTTACCAAAATTAATTTTATCTATACAACATCAAACAAACAAAACATCGTTTGCTACTTAAACTATATAAATAATAATACTCAACGTATCTATTGTTGGAATCAGAATGAAAACAAAATAAAAATGCACGCAAAATCCTGCACCAAATTAGTTGATATATTTATAAAAAAAAAAAAAAAACTTAAAGTAAGTATTTCTCAAGTATTCTTGTATTTGTTAAAATTTATGAAAGAAAAGAGTTAATATATACATCCAAATCTCCTATAAATTCTCGATTTGGACAAGTTCTAAGTCTCAGCAATAAAAATGGCTCTCGATCCTTAAAATGGCTGCACCTCAGCCCACCAAGTCCTTCCTTCTTGTTCTCATTCCTCCTTTTTCTTTTCTCCTCGCACTCCACACTCGTTCTCTTCCCGTCTACCTTTCGTGCAACCTTCCCCTCTCGTCCTCGTACACACACACACACGTACCCAAGTAAACAAAATGGCCACCCTATATACATGAAACACTCCATTATATTCGGCAGCAATTTCCGTTCTGCACGCGGGACAGACATGCAGTGTGCAGACGCGGCGGCTCTCTGCAGCTCCCTCCCCTCATCTGCTTCCCCGAAAACCTAGTCCCCGACTTACTCACGTTCGCTCTCTCTCTCTCTCTCTCTGTATATGCAGTCCAATTCAAACGCGCATACTGCACACACCATATACGCAGCGAACAAAAAACCAGAGTGCGGCAGCAGCCGAAAAAAGAAATAAAGGAAGGAGAGAGAGAGAGAGAGAGGAAAAAAAACACACGAGAGTATATCAAAAAGACTCGAAAATCCTCGACTGCTATGAAACCCGGGTGCAGTATATATACGGGCCAACGAGGAAGAAGGCAAGAGAGAGAGAGAGAGAGAAGAGAGATATATAGAGTTAAGCGAGGCAGAGGTTCGAGTGCCTGCTGCACGTATATATATATGTGTGCGTGTGTGTGTGTGTGTGTGTGTGTGACGCAGCAGCGGCGGATAGTTCGAGGTGGTGGGTGTGCGGGTTTATATGCACTTTCAGCAGCAGCAGCAGCAGCATCGAGCGACCGTGTGGATGCAGTGTGTGCGAGCGAGCGAGCCTGTGTTGGCCGTATAATGTAGAACACACTCGCTCTCGATGGGTCACTCTCACTCTCTTCGACGCTGCCCCGATGAGCGAGCGAGAGGGAAATTCGGCAGCTGTTTTAAACCGGCGCTGCTGCTGCTGCTGCACTAACTGCAGCCGAATACTATATATACTTGCGTGATATGTATGTATATGTATATACGCCGGTCCGCGCCACTCTCTCTTTCTTTCCTTCTTCGCCAACCACACACACACACACACACACACCTTTAGTTGTGTATATACTTATGCCGATTCGCCCGCTTCGTTCGTTTCTTCTTTGCTTCTTTCCCCATTTTCTCTCTCTCTCTTCTTGCCAGACGCACACAACTGTTTCTTTTTATATTCTGTTGCCATTTTGTGCCTCTTGGATCGCTTCTTTTATATATACTTTGCCATTTCTTTCTTTGTCTCGCACTTCCTTGTTTGTCATCTGCTCAATGTTTGTTTATTTCTTTTCTCGTTTCGTTAACGCTTTTTTTTTCTTTAATTTGTTAGCGACACTTTCTTCACGATTTTTTCATACATATATAATTATAATTGTATATTATATGCATAATAATATTTAGAGAGCGACAGTTGTAAGAAGAGTTTTATTGTTAAAATATTAATCATTAGAATAATAAATATGTATATTGGTAAATTTGTAAAATAGGCATAATATATAAACAATTATATGATAATTAGATTTAAATAAAAGCAGCAATATTCACTTGAAATATGTACATATAGCTTTATTTATACTGCTACAACGACTTCAATATCCATGCATTATTAAAAACTTTTAATTTTGCGTCCATTATTTAATTTCGATGTTTTGTAATATATATCATTCCGACCGCTCCGTATATTTATTTAAAACGTTTTTTCGTCAATGTAATGATACGTATATATTATATGCTCGCAGAGAACAGCCCGCCACGATATAATTTTCATTGATTGTGAATTTTTTTTCCTTTCTTTTTATTTTGTTGCGGAAACCCGTTAGGGTGAGTTGCTGGGAAACGCGGTTTTGCGGGTGTTCCTTTTCGCGGTCAACTGTGTATTACGAAACCAACATTAATTTTCGGCTCCCGTGCGTCCTGCTCGAAAACAAACCGACTTGGAATACTTGGATATATTTAAAACAATAAAAGCATGTGCATTCTACATACGCTATTTTCTTAGAAATGGAATCACAATATTATACACACGCGCGCAGTTCATAGTTCATAGTCGTAATAGAAGTTGGTGTAGATCTAAAATTTAACGATCCTACGTGTCCGCGTGAGCGCGATGATGCAACGCGTAAATATGCATTGTCTAATCTCTGTGTCTGTTTCTATATTTATTTATCGATATATGCGGCCGAGCGGCACGAGCGTTTTGCAAAATTTACGTGTGCCGTTAAAATGTGGAGTAGGATAGTCTCGAAAGGTTATCTAGGAATTATGGCGATATTTTACACGTCAAGTTGGGAATATGCCGGCTGGTGCGCTCGCGCGCTACTATTACAACATATATACATATTAAGGTTGACCAACGTTTGCGCTATAGCTCGAGCTCCGCGTATATAGTCGTACATTACCGGTACCAGGTTTAAAAAGCGTTTAAGCCTTGTGCAGCTACATATATATATATATATATATATATATTCGACGAAACAATGAGCAGCGTTAACAAAATAATCATAGAAATTACGGTGCTCGAGCGCTAGAGTCGTACCGTAATGCGCAATATTACACATAATAAGCCTGTGAAATAACATATGTATATACGGGAGTAATTCCATGCCAATATTTGACTTCTTGAGCATCGATCTTTGCTGTTAGAACGCCTCCACTATATGCGCACACTTCTATCGTGAACGACCTTTGCTACATATATAACAATCTATTTATTATACAAAAATTAAATCGATTATAATGTATAAGCTTTTCATCAGCGGAGACAAATTGAATGGAAAAAAAAAACAAGAGAATCCTTCATTAAATAAATATATCCTAAATTAGTACAATATCTAAATTTTATATCAATATATACATATGTATATCAATCAAGTCTTCAAAGTATTTCCTTATAACAGTTGAAAATTTCATAAAAAAAACCTCCTCATTCTAATTACATAATTATCATTCCATGACGCGCATGATAATGATGCGGCGCGGTAATTCTCGAACCCGCATCAATGCACGCTTATCGCGACTAACACGATCGATCTTCCATTCCGTACAGTTCGATAAAAACTAAAAAGAGGAAGAAGAGGCGGAATCGTGAGCAATCGATGAGAATGGCACACTTGAATTTCGGTCGTCTCTCCTCCGACGTGTATTTTTAAGCACCGCCGCACCGCGGAACCGAACCATTTAATACTAGCTCAAACACCCGCGAAATAACACGCGGCGGCGGCGACGCTGGGCTAGTGGCAGTGAACTGCAACAAAAAAAAAAAAAAGAGTACAAATGCAGAGAGAGAGAGAAGCCGCAGTGAACTCCATTCTCGCGGTGGCGAAAACTGGCGGGGAGCGCCGCCGCCGCCGCCGCCGCGAAGGACCGACGACTGGAATAATAAAGCGGAGAGTTAGCCCGCGCGCACAATGCCGGGCTCTCTTTTCCTCTCTCTCTCTCCTCTGCTCCTTTTTTTTTTATTTTCGCCTGCGTCGCCCTGTGGAGCAGCCTCCACTCTCCCTGCGTACATCGCATATATAACCCGCTGCCGTGACGACTACCCAGACCCCCCCTCTCTCTCTCTCTCTCTCGCTCGTTTTTTTCATATACTTTTCAAGCGTGCGCGCGTCTGTGGATGTGTCGCGCGCTGCAGCGATTGTTCCGCGCCACGCAATATTCATTCGGCAGTTTGGCTGCGGAGAGAAAGAGCATATATATATAAGAACGCATAAGCGTATACAAACTCGGAAAAACACACTCGCACACGGACTGAGGCACATTTAGGCGCGCTGCTGCTGCTGCTGCTGCGCGCATATACATGCAAGCGGAGCGCGAAAAGCTCGCTGCTGCACGCCGGGCTCGACTCTGTACTGTATACTCCGTGCACATACCGGCGCCATTTGCCCGAACGCACATACGCGCCTCCGTCTGCCTCTTTCCTCTCTCTCTCTCTCTCTCTCTCTCTCTCTCTCTCTCTCACTTTTTGTTTCCCTTTATTCTCTCGCTCGCTAGGTCGTTTTTTCCTTTCATTTTTCTCTTTTAAAAGCACGGAAATCGCTTTACCTTCTTTCGCCCCCTCCCTACCCCTCGCTCGCGTGTACTCGCCTTTGTACGGCCATGATATATATGCATATATCTATACGTGTATTAAGCCGGTCTTTATTTGGGAGGGCGACGCGTGTTTTTATCGTCGTTATATACTCGTTGTGTGTTTTATCTTGTTGCGTGTGCTTCCGCAGGCGAGCGCGCGCGCGTTAATTTCTTTTGAAGAAGCTGGTCTATATGGGAAAATTTACGAATGCCGATGCGGATTGCTGCGATGGGGCTGCATTACGGGGCTATAATGGGATGTATCGCGAGCGAATTCCAAGTGCGAGCCGTTTTCATATACATATAATTTCGAAAATCATGGTGAAAAAGACATTATGCCGCTGGACGCGGAGTAGATTGCTAATGTATGATACTAATATTAAATTGTGCGAACGTGAAATTTATTTATATCAATTATACTTTTGAGTAGGATTAACGTCATTATGTTTAATTTATGGGCGTGTCACGGCTATGCGGCATTAAAATAATATGATCGATTTTTCTTTTGTACAGCAATTAAAGCTTGACCCTAACGCCCTGAAGTTTGATATAAATCTATTTATATCTAAAGATTATTGCTATTTTGTAGAGTTAACTATACTAAGTTGTATATAAGTAGTACAATTTTTTTTCCCAAAGTGTACATGATGTGAATTGAAAGGGTATATAACGTTTAAATTTATTTGAATTTATATTTAATATATAAATAGATATAAATATTTTGTTAAGAATTAGGCTGAAAAAATAGAAAACGATTTTTGCTAACTTATGAATATTGCATTAAATAGTAAATCCTAAGATTTTATAGAAACGATTCTTTATACCTTTCGAGAATTCATGAGTAATGTATCAAGAACATAAATAAAATACAGATAAGCAATTTATTGTAGATAATTTCAATAAGTATTGTCCAGTAATAAAAATAAAATATCCTTTCTTATTTTATACAGTTATCAAACAGTTTAGCCCAAATATATTTTACTCTAAATTACAAATAAAAGCATCGTTTGAAAGGCTCCGAGATAAGAAAAAGAGAAAGAAAGGAATCGCCGTTGAAAACAATTTATTTTGTCTCGGAAAAAATACGGCCTCTCAACGAAACGTCCGCGCAGCAACCCCTTTCACTTAGTCGGGCTCTCCGGCAATCATTTTGGTCTCGTCGTCGGCACAGTATGGAGGCCATCGGGCCATCGTCCCGAATGGGGACCCACAAACACACATATATACACACATAGCACACAGGCTTAAACCGGATCCTTCGGCTCTCCCCCTTACTGCAGCCACAGCCAGCCCGGATTCACTTTCTCACTCTCACTCTCGACGGCGGGCTGCAGCACTGTGCAACCGGGCCAACTCTCGCTTTCGTTTCCTCGGCATTATAAGTATACGTGTACGTGTATAAAGCCCGAGGCCTCTTGTGTTTTTCGGCCATCGGCCGCCAGCAACCGGTTTCGGGGTCTCTCTCTCTCTCTCTCTCTTTCTCTGCGCCAACGCAGCTCAGCCAACCGGCAATCGAGACTGCACCCAGACGGAAAGGAAGTGCACAAAAGAGCGAGAGTGAGATCCGTCTCTCTCGCTCTCTCTCTCTTCTCATTCGCTTTTATTCTCTCCTCGTCTGCCTCTTTAGCGAGGTATCCTTCTCCCTTCCATTCGTCGGCCAAACTGACCTGGGCCAACTGCACGCGAGCCGGTCGACGCGCGCGCCGAATACAAAACGCCGCTCCGTATACTCTCTGCATGCAGCACCTCTCGTTTTATCTCTCTCTCTCTCCTCTCCTTCGCGTATAGACACACGTACATGTGTGCGAGCGCGTGCAGCGAACTGCTATGTACATGTAGTCAAGCCCCCCCGAGGGCCACGGTCATCCAAAAATACGAGACCGAGACCCGGCCGACCGACCCGACGCATTTTCGCTTTCTTTTATTCGCGCGCGCGCGCCGCCCGCCCTGGCGTGCACTTTCGCTCACTCCCTCGTTTTCACTTTCTTTCGCGGACCGGCTCGTCCCGACCGCCGCCGCGCTGCATTCACAGTTACCCCAAATTACGCTCCTCGCTCACCTCTTCCTTCTTTCTCGCTTTTGTTTGACGTGCTTCTACACACACACTCTGAGTGCAGCGGATTTTTTTCATATTCTTGGTAAGCTCGTTGCGCGTCATTTCGTTTCATAAATGGACGTGATGATTGATTTCAGCGTTATTGATGTTTTTTTTTCTTCTTTTTATAAATATATAAGTTTCTGCCACGTATGAAACTCTTGGAAACAGTTTAGAGGATTGGAACTTCGTTGTAACTTTAAATTAAAAAAAAATTAATAATTAATGATTATGCTTATTATACAATGTGTATTTAGAATTAAAATTTCTTTCTTTTCCATGACATGGGATTGTCTATGATTTTTACAATAACATGCAGTGGAATTTTACTTTTTTCTATCTCCCAATTTATTCAGAGCTAAAGTTAATACAATATTCAAAAATACGAATCACTCGTGTATGCATTTCAAAAACAAATGATAGTAACAAACAAGAGTACAACGATAGAAACATCGGATTTCTTTACCGTTTATCCGAGTATGTACGAAGTTTGGTATTCCGATTCTTCTCTAATTCAGTGAATTTTTCAATGCAGAGCCCGTAGCGGCTTGGCCGCGGTATCTCTCTGTTGCGATTCATCCTGGCGGATATTTTCGTCCCGTCCTCGCGTTGCCGCCTGTTGCGCCGCCGCCGGCCTGCCGAGGCTCGGCTTCTTCTTTAATGGCATTGCACTCGTTACCTTGACTGCAGAGCCTGCGGTTTTGCGAGGTTGCAAGGTCCGAATGCAGACTTTTTTGCTTAGCCCCTCTCCTCGCTTTTCCTCTCCTACCCAGCTCCCTCCCCCCTTTCAACTCTCTCTCTCTCTCTCTCTCTCTCACTCCTTCCTCCTCATGCAGCTCTTTAAGGTAGCTGCGCTTGTTGGGCTCTGTTTTTTTTTCTTTTTTCGTAATTTCGCAGAGGCTGTTTCGTGCACATGCAGTACCGCGCCAGGGCTGCTGCTGCTGCTGCTGCTGTTGTAGGCTTGTTTTCGAGGTCTTTGTGCCGGTATGATTGAGCCTTTTTTGCCAACTCGATCGGCGCCTTCTTGTTTTTATATTCACTGCGAACGCGATTTCGTCAGGGAGTATATATAGGGCAAAGTTTCAGCTCCCGCGGTTACGGATGATCTTTATACGTCGACGCGCGACTCTTTTGACATTTAGCAGCTTCTTAATTGTTCGTAATTCGTTATTTGCAATTGAATTTATTAATGAAGTGACTAATTTTCTCATTGTAGGTATATAATAATGATTGTGAGAATATGGTTGAAATTTTAATATTTATAATGCATCGTACAATGATTCACTTTTTGAAACATGCGCGATAATTCTTTGGAAACTACTAGTTTTTAAATATATTGCATATACGATAGGAAGTTGTAGATAAATTAAATTTTTGTATAACAGTTTTTCATTGGCGTTTATATACCCGGAAGACAGAGTCTTTATACCATTCATGGTCGTACGCGTGAAAAACTTTATATATTACTTATAACTATTAAATTCTTAAAATATACTGACAAAACAGAGTGGAAGGTAAAAATAATAAATAACACCTGCATTGCGGGTAATTATGTAAAAGCCATTTCTTACATTTATCGTAACTCATTTCATTCGTAAGATAAATCAATAACTTATGAAATTTTTTAACTGCCGAAAAGATAAAATTCGATTGTTAATTTACGTCGGTTGCATGACCTTTGCAAGAAACTGAAGAATGTATAAAAGCATAATGGATCGTAATAAAAATATCTTGCAGATTCAACATTATACGAAGCTGCTGCAGCTTCGCATTTATAATTCTCTTTTCGCTTAAATTTGAAAAACTTGCGAAAAATCATTTTTCTATAGAATACACGTTGAATAAGACTTTTCGCAAGAACGGATTACAAAATTCTGTAACAAAAACAGAAGGTTGTAAACGGCATTCGATTTGTAAATATAAATCATCGAGCCTCGATCACATAATGCAATTGGCAAAGAAGTTATAATAAAAATTCAATCTTAATGAAACGCGCAAATGAATGCCACTAACCTATAAAATTTCCCTCGAAAATTTAAAGAGCATATTTAAGCCGCGCACGGCAAACAAAGCGCGCATTGTGTTGTCGCGTTGGCGGTGACGACGACGACGATCACCGGCGCACGATGAGCTCATAAGGTTTCATCAACGCGTGATATGCTCGCGTACACGTATAATACCCACCATCGATTCGCCAACTCTTCGTTCTTCCCCGTCGTTCGCTTTTCATTTTCGAATCTCCCAGCTTTTCGCGTTCACCGCAGAAAGTAAAAATAGGGCTAGCAGAAAAGTGGTGATTATTTCTATTTTTTACTGTTTGATAACGATGATTGCTGAAGGCTAACAACTTTTTTATTCAAAGAAAAATATACTTGATTAAAGTGAACCTATATAAATATTTAGTTATGCTATATACCCAAGAAGATATGTGTTAAAATTCAGATTTTATAAAATGTAAATTGAAATATTAATAATTTTAATTTGATAACATGTTAAACATTTATCTACATTTACCTAGAATTTGTTTTTCAAATTCAATAGGATTTAAAAAGCTAATTTAGAAGTAAGAATTTTTCGATAACCCTATTTATGCGAAACCGCGTGTATTCATCACATTTATTTTGAAACATTACATAATCAACATTCATCAACGAACGATTCAGAAATGAGTAAACAATGAATTAATATTCCTCAACGACCGTAGCCGCACACACACACACACACACACACACACACACACTTTTTCGAAGCAATTTAGAAGCTTTAATTTACATTCGCCAGCTCCGCGCATTGCACATCTCGAATAATAAATCCCCGGGGTAAATAAATCATAATAATCACGAAGTAAACGAGAAAAGCTCGCGAGAGCGCTCCCCATATATATAAAAGTAACGAACGCGGCTGCACACGTATTACAATTAATCAAAAACAATATTCCCCGACAATGAGCGAAATCAAGTTGCGGCCACGGGGACTTCAAGCTCCAAGCGTCTCGAGCTATAGAGCAACACTGCTGTCGCCGCTCAAAATTGCTTATCCCGTGCGCGCAATCAGAAAAAAATAAAGGAACAGAAATAAGAATAATCCTCGTGCATATTCACGTGTCACTCGGCGTCTACACAGCGGCGTCTACTTACACACGAAGATTAATCCCTCCTAATCAACCCAGAACTCCCCTTTTTCAACAAAAAGGCAAAAAGTAGGTTATTTAGGCTTACAAGCGTCAGACCGGGCATTCTCTCTCTCTCTCTCTCTCTCTTTCTTTCGCGCATGGAAACGCGCACACGTATATACACACGTATATTTGACTTATGGAGGTCCGCGCAATACCGATGGCTATATAAGCGCGCGAGAGCTGCGCCTATACGTATATACAACCCGAGGCAGGAAGCTAGAGAGAGAGACGAATGGAAGGAAAGCGAAACTCTTGAAAAGTCCTGATTTGATGTGTGCACGCCGCCACCGCCGACGCCGCCGCGCGCGAGCTCGTTTCGACGAGATGTTTTGTAATTCGGAGGATGATTGAGTAGGATATTTTCATTCGTATGCGGGATTTTTCTTTTTCTTTTTTTCTTTCCTTTTTTTAGGCGGCTATGTAACGAGTTTTGCTTTTCCTTGATTAAGCGGACGCTATTGTTTATTCTGTGTCGGTTGCGTTATCAACTTAGTTTGAAATACGCGATTTTCTGAGATAACCGCCGGTTTTTGTTTCGCTATTTCTATTTCACAAAACCTAACAATAATTATGTTTTATCAGTAGGATATGTATAATGCTTTTTCCTTTTCAATATAAATTTGACTTTTCGATAAACATGTAGTAATATCTTTAATATTTTAAAACTCTATTTTACTACTGCTCGTGTGTATATTTGGGCACAAAGAAATTAATTTAACAATTTGAAATTTAACTGTAAACAATGGTTTTAAAAGACAAAGATAATGCAATTTGATCAAAGCACACGAAATAACGGTATATCAAGAGTATATATGCACTTCAAGCGAAAACTTTTTATCAGACGATAAACACACAAATTTGACTGCCTCAAAAATGCAGTCGCGATATACTTTAGTATCACATGTGTTATGACGCGAGTTACTGGGAATAATTGAGTTACGACGGTCATGTTTGAATTTTGATAAAGTTTAATTAAATAAAGCTTTTAACACGCATTTGAATAAGAAATATTCTAGTTTAAGGTACAAGAATAGTTTATTCCTCATCAAGACGTAATGAGTTTTAATATTTTATTTAAAGCGATGTGCTTATAGCCGTAAAGATTCCTACCTTATCGGTTCTGACATTTAAAGAAATGTATAAAGATAAAGACTAATTTTTGGAAAACACTCCCTGCCATCATCTTGGTAATGATGTAAACATTACGTGGTTCCAATTTCATGAAATTCCATCCACAATTCCCAGAAGATTTTCGTCGTCGAAAATTTCGGAGTTGAAAATCGATTGCGAATTACGAACGAAATTTTCAAGAACAAAGATCTCTGTGAATTGTAGATGGAAACTCATGAAACTTGAACCACGCAATAATTGCATTATTACCAAGGTGCTAACAGTGAGCTTTTTCTTTACATATTTAGTTAAATGCAAAAATCGGTAGAACAGGAATCTTTCCGAGTACAGCACGTCACATCCTTTTAATAAATGATGTATATTAATAAAAATGAATTGCACTTGGAACAATGGTTCCAACAAAGCCTTTATTATATAATAAATATTCAATTTGAACACCAAACTGCATATTGTCAATGAGCTAGACAATTTACTCCAACCCATAGCATGCAAATAATTACGCAAAAGACAAAAAAAAAGAGTCATAATCGCACAGATACGACGGTGGCAAGTGTCCAAAAATGGGTCATGATTCCCTTGAAACCACAGCAACAAAAAAGCAGCGCCTTCGTAAACGCGAGCGGCGGCAGTAGCAGCAACAAAACAGAGCCCCGAGAGAGAGAGAGAGAGAGAGAGAGAGAGAGAGCGACAAAAAAAAATTACTACACTCGTCCCGTGTAGCCGCGGCGACGTCGTCGGCTAGTTTCGTCCAAAGTGTACGTTTCCGTGGCAATGACTCAGAGTCGAGCTCGATTCTTTCACCGCGCTCGGGCTCTATATTATATACTCTCGCCTACGTCGTTCCGTGTGTACTGCTGCTGCTGCTGCTGCAGTCGCACTCGAATTGCAGCGCGCGGCGTCGATTCACTGACCTACCTACACACGTATATATATATACCGCCTGCCTCTGCCCAATCCAGAGGAATATAATTCTAGCGCGAGAGCCGTATATATTCACGTTGCATGCCATTTTTCATCGACCGCATTTCTTCTATATGCCTGCGCGGAGTCGCGCATGAAATCCAGTCTCTCACTCTCTGTGTGTGTGTGTGTGTGTGTGTATTGCACGTAGGAAAAATTATTTTTCATAGCTGATCGTTAGTTTTGTGTTTTGTACAATATAATAGGAGCTGCGATGCGGCGTCATTAGGCGAAAATGAATTTGCATCGGATGAATGTATAATGCGCGCCGGATGAGGTTTATTACGATGTTGCGAAATTCACGAGCTCGTGTGCATGATTTTGAGGAATGCCTTTTTCGAGCCGAGCGCATACGAGTCTGTGCGTCTCTGTGCCTGTGTGTGTGTGTGTGTGCGTGTGGTGTAAAAGTTTATCGGACCGCGAATAATATTTATATAATTTCGTTGATTAAGAGGGCGTACGATATCAGTGCAGTTTGGTTGGAGGGCGCTCGCGAGTCTCGTTTGCCAATTGATAAAGCGAAATATAATGCAAACGTGCGTAAGAAGTCATGGACTCTCGACGAGTTCAAGTTAATAAGCCACTCTATCTCTCTCTCGTCGTTATCACGAGACATTAAACGAATCTTAAATATAATCCTTCGTAATGCCCGCGATGCCACCAAGTCTGTACAAAAATAACAAATATTCACGTAGATAGAGAGATATAATGTTTTATATTTCAACTATACATTTTTTACTTTCTGAATCTTTATTTGATCCAAAGATCGTATATAATTGGTTCGCTCCGACTGAAATGAGCAAGCTCTCGATCTAAATTAGTGAACGATGAATTCCCTTATAATAAACTGACTTTTTTTAAAAATAGAATAGATTCTAAAAACGCGAGGTGCACTGGAAAAAAAAGTAGAATTCAACACCGAGCTTCGCGACGAGACAAGGAAAAACGGCCAAACTACATTCATCCACCTCAACGTAATCCCATGCAAGAAAACCTCCGTACACACCTCTCTTTATATTTTCATCGCTGCAGAGTCGCGATAGAGTCTGCTGCTGTTGCTGCTCCTCCGAACGGGCTTGCATGCATTGCCTCATCGGTCGGTCGCGCGCGTCGCTCCAGCGCCGACGAGTCATGCGAATCGAGAGAGAAAGAGAGAGAGAGAGAGAGAGATATATAGCGCAAAGAAAGAGAGCCACGCACGTACTTTATCGGTCGACGATCCCTGCGTGTGGCCGAAACTCACTCGTATACACAGACACACACACACGCACACACGAGTACGCGCGCTATCGGCTTGTATAATAACCGTCGACGAAACGCGACTGCATTGCAGATAAGCCGAAAAATTCTATTTTTTCACGAGTGTATGTATGCGTGCGTACACGCGCGTGTGTGTGTGTGTCAAAAAAAAAAAAAAAAGTAGGGAGAAGGAGGTCAGTGCGCGTGCGATAATGCGTTTCGTGTGCAGTAGCGCGCCACGGCGGCGCACAGCCACCGAGGCCTTTTGTTTATGTATTCGGTATATATACCCATGATGCGTATTATACGCACTTCTCGTTTCGGCGATTAATTCGTTAGCGCGTAATAGCTGATGCTGCTTCTTTTTTCCTCTACCGTTAACGCAGAGAAATGTTGTCTGTTTTTTTGTTTGTCGTTACGAAATATTACGCGCATACAAGTGGGAATGATGGTCCAAGGTAATGGATTTACTTGAGAGCACTGCTATATATACATATATGTATATGCTTTTGCTACTTAGTCATAGATCATTAATAGTCGAGGAAGCGTTAAAAAAACAAAAGGAGAGAGAGAAAAAAAAACACGAGTATGCTCTTCCGCGTTTCCTCGATTTTTAGTGCTTGCGCTACGGTGCAATCGTAAGTTTTAATAATTGATTGCGTGTGTAACAACTACTTCCTCTTTTAAAAGATGATGAACGTGCGACTGTAGCAGCGATGGATTGAAAAAGTTCATGTTTAAGGCAAACAACGATGTGCACCGCAATGTGGCTGCGTGAATTTCTGGTCATTCTGTCTTAGGATCACTTTAACGCAACTCGATGGGCTCGAAGAATTTTTCTGCTTCCATTTGTTTAGGGATATTTGCACTACGTAGCATTTGTTAGTTCTATATTTACTCGGCAACGCGTCACGTGCCCATTCTAATAATAACATAAGCTAACGAAATTATATTCGACCTGTTTCTTTTTCAAATCTCTGCAGCGTGATTTTATTTATTATGCATCGATGATGATGATGATGATGATGCATACATTATAGTCTGTATTCGAATGCACGTAGCCACTACCTTGGAATATTTTAAGCTCTGAAATATCTTTTCCTGTTACACACATATATATATTTGCGCAAACAAAGACGTGAAAATAGAGAAAAGAGAGAGTGTTTTATCAATGTAAGCGCGAAAAATAATTAAATATACACATTTTCATAATAACGTATATATAGTGAACTTCTCGAAACAATTAGCATGCGAACTCTTATATTTAAATGACAAATGCTTTATAATTTATTCTTGGCATAGCATCAACAGTGCTCATGAATGTGAAAACAATTTTTTAAGAAATATAGTTTCCTACTGAAATAACATAGAGGTTATTAAACTTGTCCCCTCGTCTTTTAAGATTATTTAAGCGTTCGTCTTTTTTCTTTAACACTGTTCGTTGAAAACGTCTTGTTTATATATTCGTTTTTAAAATTAAAACGAATTCAATTTATATTTCGCCAGCGCATATTACTCGGAATGTCACATTAGATTAGATAGCATTTAGGCCCTACTTTCTATTTATAATTGTTCCGAAACGTCATTCAAACATCTTGAATCGTGTTAAATTCATTATCATTTGGTTATCTGTATAGAAAAGTAATGCAGTTGCATTTCGTCAAAAAAAAATCCACATATAGCGAAATAAAAGGCGAAGTTGTTGGCGCGAGCCGTGCGATTGTATCCGAAACTCAACGACAGCAGTCGCTCGCTGCACGTATCGGCAACATTTCATTTGTCGACGTATAAGTGGTTCAAACAATAAAGTATATAACGCGAGAACAGAGCTTATGTACAAAATTCACGGTGTGTAGAAGTGGCAGGGCCGCGATTATGCGAATTCCGCAGGGGATCGAGGGGATCGATCGACCCGAGCTGCTCGAGATGCACACACATATATACATACACGCCACGACGTCGTTGTCCGATTGTCCGTGATGTGACCCGCCAATAGTACATACATTTACTCTATATATATATACAGGTGACGCGAAATGGCTCTATATCTAATCGTCAACCGCGCGCTTTCGCAACGAAAAAAAGTCGCAACTCTACTCTCGGATGCGCCACGAGAGGACGCAACATCGTCACCCTATTATAAGCTGTATCTATATATATATATATATATTATATCGTTTTTCAAGCTTCGACGTTCACACGCTTTCACTTCGTGGACGTGGCATTAGCGGCTTGTTTTATAAATTGGGCATAATTTAAGACACTTCGTGTTGTTACTTTGGTATATAAGTTTATTTAATTATGTTCGAGAGCTTATGGGGTAAAGCGGTGATCGTTTCTTTTAACTGCAGCTGTGCGCGCCGATGTGAAAGAAGGCGGGAATAATTAGCTGAGAAACGGCAATATTTACTTATATACTACTGTGATTTGATATCGACAACTTCTTAATGCTGGAAATTTGTTTGATCGCGATAAAATTCAATTAGCGGAGCTTATGGAACGAAGCCAATGAAGGCAGGGTTCGATGTTATTGACTCGAGCTGCAATTTTACGTTACATTCGGGGCATTTATTTTAATAAGAGTCACAAACGTATGGAGTCTTATAGGTTGTCTTGCTCGACAAGGAATCGTTAAAAAATCAATACAGATGTGTAGCGTCGATCGAGACAAGAACAAATCTCTATCTGGAAAGCATCCTCGAAAAGAGAGAGAAAAAAAAAAGAAAACGACGTACTCTGATCTCATTACCGCAAAGCTAATCGGCTTCATTAGGCGCATTTGGTGTATATCCTCCAGCAGCTCATGCACAAAACCCGTCCCACGTATGCCACAAATGTCTCGGGCTCCAGAAGAGCCGCGGCAGCAACAAGTTTCCCGTAGACCGAACTGCTCATCGCGGACACGCAAGTTGCAATAGGGGAAGCGAGAAGAAAATCTAGCGCTATTTGCCAGAAAGTGACGTGAAATTTCCGCGTGAAACGCCTTGCGAGTGCGCGGTACATGTGAAAAACGTTTTTACAGCCGCATTAATCCATGGTGGATCCCTTACTCGAGGTTTTCTATATAGTTCATTGAATTTTTTTTAGCAATTTCTTGATAATTATTACATCCACGAATATAAAATATCTTTCTCGTTTCCCCCGAACTCTTCGAATGAATATATTCTGAATCTCATCGCGTAGACAATGAAAATAAGCGAGCAAACAAATTCCCTA
>UELU01121848.1:27185-44935 GCA_900490025.1 Megastigmus dorsalis
CTTCATTAGGCGCATTTGGTGTATATCCTCCAGCAGCTCATGCACAAAACCCGTCCCACGTATGCCACAAATGTCTCGGGCTCCAGAAGAGCCGCGGCAGCAACAAGTTTCCCGTAGACCGAACTGCTCATCGCGGACACGCAAGTTGCAATAGGGGAAGCGAGAAGAAACTCTAGGCGCTATTTGGTGGATCCCTTACTCGAGGTTTTCTATATAGTCACCAGCGCGCATATATATATATATATATATATACAAAATGGATTTTTTTAGCAATTTCTTGATAATTATTACATCCACGAATATAAAATATCTTTCTCGTTTCCCCCGAACTCTTCGAATGAATATATTCTGAATCTCATCGCGTAGACAATGAAAATAAGCGAGCAAACAAATTCCCTATATTGCAATCTCAACATCGACGCTGCGCGTGTCCAGTAATTTTTCCTTATTATAAGACAAAAAGAGGATCCAAAATGTTGTTTTTTTTTTCGTTCGTTTTCGTTATAGACAGGCACACTTATCCTCGCGTCCCCAAGTCCTCCTCATCATCGGCATCAATTCCGCAGCACGAGACGATAATCACGGCTGCAGTGCGGCGCGTCGCGCGCGGGGACTTTCTAATGGCCGGACCGATTGCTCGCGCAAGTCGAGAGAAGAGGAGAGAGAGGAGGAATCTCTCGACTCGTCGGCTCGCCTCTCCTCCATATAGTCCGTTTCGCCATATCGAGAGTCGCAGCACTGAACTGCGCTGCACAGACCCCTGCACCAGCTCTCGGCGCATCATCCTAATGAGTTTTCGAGGGGGGTCGGGAACTGTGATGGGGGGGGAGCAGAGGACAGAGCAGAGGAGAGAGTCCAGCAAGGCGACACGACCGATCGACTCGCCGATTAGAAGCGCCTCGCGAAATCTCGATCGCGCCGCTGCTAGACGAGATGCACGAAGGCAGAGAAAGAGAGAGAGAGAGGGAGAAGGACGATCCGAACTCATTATTACCGCCGTGGTGCAGTGTTCCAGCCGCTGTCGCTATAGGTATATATTGTACATAGGCAGAGTCGTCGTCGTCGTCCCAGGTATTTCGTTCGGCGACTCGGGGGCATATCTGACCGGAGGGAACGCGCGCGCGGGGGGATATTGCTTGTTTGGAAATGAGTTGTACGGTGCTGCGAGGGACCAGGACGATATTAGATCGCGCCGCGGGGATCTTCTGCGATATGCTCGATTTTTTTCACTCCGATCATGCTTTATATTTCGTTGTGTATACATATATATATATACCTGTATTATGTAGGCTTGGCGATCAACAACGATTCCATGCGATGATGTGTGATTTTTTCATAGTATACATATCAACGTTGTGCAGCTTGCAAAATATCACGGAGAAATGTGGGATTATCTTGTATGCAAGTGAGATATAAAGAGTACGAAAAGTTGCTTTGAGTGCATGACGTGTGAATGATGCGATGTGCGATATATAAGGCAATCGTGAATGAGGACGAATATATATACGAGATGTTAACATTAGATTGAAATAAGTGTGCTTGGCGTATCGCTTCACGCATTGTTTCTTGATATCGCCGATATACAGAATTAATGTTTATAAGCTAATGATGCGTACGCACTTGACATTATTTAATATACACTTCGGTAATTTCGCCTGATCGATCGCACAATCGCTATAATACACCGAAATTCCGAATTATCTTTCCACAGGTGCTGTCGAGCCGAGTAAAATATAAAGAGGAAGAAAAAAGCCATGAAATGTGGAACCGAGTGTGAGAGTAAAGGGGGAGAATAGTAAACGATAGAGGGAGAGAGAGAGGGAGAGACGAGGAGACAAAGGGACGTTTATGTCCTTCCCATTCTCCTCTCGCTTCGGCGTTCCTCTCGATGCCCTTCGTTATGTCGCGCAGCTGTGTGTGCGGCCCTCGCTCGCGCAAAGAGCGCCTGACTGCCTGCCTGCCTCTCGACCGACGAGGGAGCGAGACGCGGCCGAAAGAAAACAGCCGCGAAATTGCACTTGACATCCGTGATCGGAGGAACGATTATTGCGCAAGGCGAAGAAAGGCCTCAAGAGGGAACAAGAGAGAGAGAGAGAGAGAGAGAGAGAGAGAGAGAGAGAGGAGGGGGGAACCTTATTATTAGGGAGAAGTTTCGGGCGGATTGCGCGCGCCGAGCATGAAAATTGTTCTTTGTCCTGTGACCTTGATATTTTCGAGGTAGTACTCGGGGGCTCTGCAAGAGCTGATATGCATTGAGTGAGTTGTCTTGCCGAGAATATCGCGCTCAGGCCTTGTGAATGACGTAAGTGAAATTCGTAAAAATTTCAGTGCTCTCTCGCTCTCTTTCTCTCGCTTTTGTTCGCCGAATTCATTTTCTCGCGCTCTTTAAGTGGTCCACTTTAACACTCGCGTTCACTTGTAATTTTGCAGAGTGCCGTTCGTTACATTTAATGTTAAACAAATGATTCGTTATTACACAATTTTTGTTTATTTAGATATTATATTTTTATTTGTACAGTGTATAAACAAACGGTTCGTTGCTCGTATAAGTAATTGTACGTTAGGTGAATAGAGCTTATACCTTTTACCATTAAAATTAAGTAATGTTTTAAATTTAAATTAACTTTGAATATAATGTATAACGGTCTATATATTTCGCTATTTTTTTATATTCTGCAATGCGGATTTATAATTACTTTAGTGAAAACTTATTTAAAGATTAAGAGGAAAAAATTATCAATCGTTTTAAAATATTGATCATATTCCTTGTGTATCTCGAAGTCTAGATGATGGTATTTACCAATCTTGTTATATCTTAAAAAAATAATAATTCTATTTATTATTTCGACGCATATTAGTTCGTAATAATAATCTAGTCCTAGCTTCTAGTTGAATAACATTTTATAGCAAAAAATTTATATTCTCATTGCACGTTATATATTTTAGAAAAATTACTCTGCTTAGGACTTGAACATAACATGAAAATTAAGTGATTCATTTGTAAAATCATACTAACTCGTATAAATACAAGTACGTGATGTTTACTATATGATATACTTCTAACTAAAATTTAGTGAATCATCTATACATATATTCTTGTAAAACAATTCTACCAGATATATTTGATTATTATCAATAAATAAACGAGAAAATGAGACCCTATTATCGAAAAGTGTACGCGTGTCAATCAAACGGATTAATTATATACAGCTTCTAAATCAAGCATCGTGTCTCAAGTAGATAATCCGCTGGTTGGCAAGACGCGCTGGCGCGCACTGAAAAACACCGAGGATCGAGCGAAAAGGTGTCGCGCGTACCTATATAAAAAAAAAAGAAAACAAGAGCAACAGTCACCGATTATCGATCGAACCGCAGCCGGTGTCATTCAACCCAGACGATGCAACAAAAGCGCGTAGAGAGAGAGAGAGAGAGAGAGAGAGAGAGCGAAAAACACAGTGACGCTTGTTTTTCCACGCGAATTTGTTTGCGCGCGACAAACATATATAAGTACAGTTGCGCGGTCCTTGATTTTCGGCTCTTGCAATATTTCCTTTTCCCGCTTACACACACAAACACACTCTCTCTCTCTTTCACGATCTCGAGCGATCTGACCGATAAAGAAAAGCTCGAGAGGTAAATGGCCTGCGTGTATATTATAGTCGAGACGAGCGGCGGGAATTGCAAGACTAGTGACGACACATTCGAATATTTCTTTAAAATCGCTCGCTATCGTATCCCAAGGTAATGCGTGTATTATGCCTGGGTTTATCATACTTTTAGCGGAATGAATGGCAATTCAGTTAGAGCGAATAATGATCGTTATTTCGACAAATAAAATGATCAAAAGACTTTTTCTTTTAAACTGATTTTTCAATTAAATTAACGTTTCGATAAATCGAAGAATTTATAGTATACACTTTCGGAGAATACTGGTACAAGTATTAATTTCGTTGAATTCCATTAAGTTTAAATTCAATTATATACAGTTTTCATTCAACGCTACCGAGTCAGCGTGACCTCAAACGAAGTTTACTGTTTTATTTATTGAAATGTGTATAGCTATAATTTAGTTCAGGAGATGTTAAAAAAGTATCGTCAGAGTTATTTATGTGTTATTCGCGCGGATGACTTTTATACCGTCTTTTCGCTAAACCTTTCTTATATTTAATCTTTCCTTTTTTCTTTTTCGTTTTTACCATTTTCCAACGTCCATTTGACCGTTAAAAACGCACGATACCAAGAAACACGCGCAATGGCAAACACAGAGCAATAGAATACAATCGTAAAATATTAATTCACGCGAAGAAAAGTAATGCTGCACGCATTTGCTGGATTGTTGAACTTATAAACTGATAAGACCTTGTTGTCGAGAAAACTACGTTTTCGATTCGAGCACTTTCTTTCGTTTATGACGAATAAACGCGCGCATATGTATATACACGAATCGCGCGGGTCTCTTTATCGCGCGCAACATATAGCGGCTGCACACACGCGCGGCTCTCGCCTGGATTAACGGGAAAAGAATTTTTTGGGCAGTATATAGCGATTAAAACGGCTTTTATAGGCTTCGAAGAATTTCGCGAAATTGTTCAATTTTATCTCGGGCTCGCCTGCGGATCAAGTTAAGCATCTACTAATATATTGATCAATATAAATAGTATTAAATGCAGCGGGAAAAGTTTAATTTTTCCGGTAACATTGTACCGATATAGGTGTAATTAAATACTTTTATTGCATAAAAAAGTAAGATTGAATTTTCATGCGCTCAGCTCCAGAAGTATAATAAAGTGTGGAAATTAGAACTTTCAGTAAATAATAATAATAATAATAATAATAAGCGTTTGAAAATATTAAAGTTTATATAAATTCGTTAATAATATCTCTCGACGATCGTTTCCGAAATGTTTTTCACTCGAAAAGGCTCGGGTTTCGTTCATGGTGAAATATCACACTTTAAAACCTCTCGCCAATTCGCATCTGCTGGCTAATCCGACGGTTGCGAGCTGCAGTAAGATAAGAAGCGTGGATTCTTTTGCAGTTGCACGCCACAATCATTCGGGTTAATGTGTCATGCGTGTGTGTCACGAAAATCACGATTGTGCGCTTCACTTTCAAATTCATACTTTAGCCGACGACGATGCCTTTCCGGAGAACGAAGCGCATCGCATAAATAATTATCTCGCACACTTTGCATTATATTCCGAAAGAATCGCCATGATTCACCTAATCAATTTGCGCGCGCGCGTGCAATTAACCGCGCGTCGATTCGCAAATAAAAGAACGTATAAGAAGCGCTCGCGCATTTGGGCGATACTCGCGAGAATCGAGAGGCGCATAAAACAGTGGCGAAAAGAGCTGGACAAATTATTATTGGTTAAAAATAAAATGTGACCATCAAAAAGTCGTATTTTTACACGTACAGGCATAAACACAAAAATTTATATATACGCGTGAGAGAAATGAGTCATGTTGAGGCCATTAAAGGAATGAATTTTTTACAAGCCTTCGGTATACCAACAACAATGTACAGTACTTCTCTAACAAGCTAAATATTCCGGTGTAACATGTCCTAGAAAGTATAATAGATTATATCTTGCCTTGAAGTTTAGGTAGACTTTTTTTTTTACAGAATTGCGTGGAAAACGCGTAGGGAACTTGGGCGATTATAACAGCGCTTTTATCTATTAGAAACGTGTGTATATAGTTTCTTTTAAAACGTGCGTATATATATATATATATGTTTATGCAAATAAATTAAAAATTTATATAACAACGATACTTATATTTCTATAATAATTTTTATGATTATTGTTTTGTTATTGAAAAAGTTATAGTTAATTGTTTAAAATTAGTAATGCAATAATAACCGAATTGGTTAAAATAATGTAATTATGAACAGTGATTGATTTATGAGTTTGAGTTAATTGTACCCTTATTAAGCGTAATTTCTTCTTCAGCTTTTTACGGAGGTGACTTGTAATGTTTCTATTCTGATTTTAGTTACAATAATTAATTTGTAATACATTTATATTCAAAGATAATTTGCCGCGATAAAAATTATTAATCGTCGGTCAATGAACGCTCAAAGAGGCGCACGAATAAGAAAATTTGCGCAAGTTCCCTTTCCCCGTAAATGTTGGAGAGCTTTTATTCTTGCACATAGATAGGATCGAAAGTTAGTTTTTTATATTCTAGATCATCAAGTATCAGTCGCCATAAGCAAGCATTACCTCGTATAGTTTCGGTTTCGCGCGCACAAGCCCGCAAGCGCAATAAATGTATATGTATATATAGCGATCGTAGAACCAATGAAATCCAATTCTCCCGCGAGCTCGGCGGTGGCGCGTGAGCGAGAAAAAAGAAAGGATCTCGCGACTATTGTCGTGGTGGCTGCACGACGTCGATCAGAGTCCCGCGCGGATAGAACAAAAGCATGACAAGCACACAGCGAGAGAGAGAGAGAGAGAGAGAGGGAGAGGGAGTGAGGGAGGAGGAGGGACACGGAGATATCTGAACGTCGAGGTCTTGCAGGATACACGTCCACCGATGAATCTCTCTCTCTCTCTCTCTCTCTCTCTCTCTCTCTCTCTCTCTCCGCAACTCCCATAGCTGCATTAGCTAAAAAAAGAGAGGGAAACGGAGAGAGAGAGAGAGATAACCGGAATACGAGTTTTCAGTGGATAGAGTTGTGCCGTGACGACGTCGACGACGACGATGTCGGCAGCGGGTGTGTGTGTGTGTGTGTGTGAATAGTCGTAGGCAAAAATGGTAGGGGGTATACCGGTAGAGATGCTAATGTCGGCCTTGTGCCACATACCCGCCGCGCTCCGTCGCTCTATGCCCGCCGCCGCTTGTACTATACCGCTGCACTCGCGCACAAACGCACACACACATGTAGGCAGGAGCTACAGCAGCGGTTCGCCTTCTCTTTCTTTCTATCTGCTGCTGCTGCCCGCGCTGCCGTGGCTAAATCGCAAAAACGCACTTGCGCGCAGCAGAGCCGATTGCTCTCTCTCTCTCTCTCTCTCTCTCTCTCTATGGTAATAATACAACTCTCCTTCATGGGGCTGGGAAATTTTATAAATTTGTGCCGCGCGCGGGAACGCACGACGATTATATATATTCTCCTCCTCGAGTCCTATGTGTATATTATACGTGTGCGTGAGTGTGTGCGAGGATTAATGTGTCGCTGGTTTCGAGGTTCGCTTCGTGTGTGCAGCCATTCCTTGCCGATGACGGAGGCTCGCACGGAAGGTTCGATGCCTCCGAGTGTATATCGATACGAGACGTATATACTTATATTGTCGCTGACTATCGATGCAGTCCTTTGAATCTTTTTTTTTTATATAATGAAACTTTGTCAGCCTATAGATAGCAAACCTTTTACCTAAGCTTAATAGGGTGCATATTGGTAAGATTAAGCCTTAACCTGGTGTATTATAATGCGCATTCAATTGTCTCTTACTTGAATATTTTAAATATAGACAATTCCAAATTTGCATATTTTTTCAACATATCGCAGTATCTCGAATGTATAAGATCTCCCGTGAAAGATAAGGGCGCGCGAAAAACAAAATGAAACAACAACAGGAAGCGATACTTATATCCAAAAAGTAGAAAAAAGAAAAAACGTCAAGAGTATCTCGTGTGTGGTATAGTCGCGGGAGGCGATCGTCCGCAGAACGCGATAGCATCACCCACGTATATGCACACCTCGCGCGCTCCAAACTAGCTCGCTCTCGCCCCTCCCCCCCCCTTTCATACACTGCAGATCTAGATACAGCTTACATATATATATATTCTTTATTTTGCACCGGAGCTCGCGCAGCTCTCTGTTACGCGTGTATCTTTCGATATGTAGAAAATTGTGCAGTGCAGCAGCAGCAGATCTCTCCCTCTCTTTCTCTGTCGGATAAACAGTACGCGCACACGCACAGCGACGATAACGCGCGCATGAATTCGTTTTCCGAACGCGGCTGCTATTGTGCACCCGCGCCCCCAATATCGCGCATATATATATACCACTCGCGGTTTATTTGTATTAGAGGGTAATTAGATTGTGTTCTCTCGCGTATTCCAGTATTTCGGCGTTGCGAAATTCATTCGGTGCACGCGCGCGCGGGGGGAGACTTCTAGGCAATTGCGAAATGTTAATCACTTGGAATTTGAAATGTTTCAATTGGAATATATATAGAAAAACTGATTGCCGTGAGGTTCTATCTTTTGATATATCGGATTAGTTTAGGTATATATATGCAATATACCGCTTTATTTACATAAGACCTATTTTATGTACATAATAACCGTTATAAAATTCTTTAATGTATCGTTTCGTAAACAACTGAAGTAGTACAGTCGATGCAGGCTAACAGAGGTGTCAAAGATTCGACAAGATTTCAAACTATACACTTTATACAGTCGGACAAAATTCGAAGTAGAGAAAAAAGAAGAAAAAGTAGACTGGCAATCTCAATAAATAAACGATTTCTCGTGCACAGGATATTCCACCGAAAGGCACAAGAGATTGAAAAAAAAAGGAGTAATATTATATCTCGCAGCTTAAGTAAACACGAAGGCACTTATAAGATTAGTCTCTCGATTACCGCAACAAGTCAGCATCGGCGCTGCACGGCAATGCGCACAGAATAGCCACGTATATATGTACACAGCACCGCAGGTATACACCTCCTCTCTCTCTGCCTGCCAGTGGCATACAATAAAATCTAATGAGCCTTTTTTCCGCGTCTCTCCTCCTTCTGCATTCTACTTATATCTCTACAAACGCGAGCGGAGGCGATTCGTTCGTTTCATGGCTCATTCATCGCAACAATCGATATATATATATATATATACATACCATCTCGCGATCACCGCGGCTAGCATCGATTCTCTCGCGTCCCTCATTATTTCTAAACGCTGCGCGCTAATTCAATTTTGTGCATTGCAGACTGCCAGCATCGTTTCAAATAATCTATATCTATATCTGAATAAATATATGTATGCAGGCGCAGTCGAACAAAAAAGTCGATCGATCACGCTAATATCGAAAGTCGCGCGGCATCGCCACAGATATGAAGCGCTCGAAATTGCATAATTTTTTACTTGTCGGTGCACAATGGCGCGGCGTTTGTCGAAAAAATCGACTTCGGCTCGAAATCCGAAAATTTAGTTCACATGCTCTCGCGTGCACCATCGGAGCATTGCGAATTATGCACGGTTATATATAAGCATTTGAAAAAAAGAGCTGCTCGCGAGATAGGCTAAACGCTTTATAGAATCACACACCATCAATTACCGGGCAACAAATCAACGTCGACATTCGACACAGTATTCGTTCGCCTCGGTAGCCTTCTAACAATATAAAATCTAATGAACCGCTTTTTCTCCCTCCCTCCTCTCCATCTGCTGTGTATATACGTATACTACTTCAGCAGCAGTCGCCCAAGTCTCTCTCTTCCAATCTATCCATCTATATACCGAACCGAACGGGCGATTAAGAAAAAAATACCGTCTTCTATCCAACACAATGGCTCCTCTCGCGACGTAACATCCAATAACCCACGATTCTTCTCTCTCTCTCTCTCTCTTTCCCTCTCTCATTCGTGAGATCTTATCGTCTCTCATATTACAACAAAGCTCGTACCACTCATTTCCATTGAGGTGTCTTGACTATGCGCTAGACCCCCTTTTTCCATCGTTATTATTGTGCCTCGGCTTATTATTATTGTTTCTGTCGTTGTTCGATCTGCGCACCTATTTTTTTTTTTTTTTTTTTGTTTTTTATTAAACAATTTTAATATTTACATGATACTTTTACATATTGTTAACGGCGTAACGAAATCATAAATATATATACTCGAACGTGGGAATATAAATCGTTGATTTATTGCATTGCGTAAAATATCGAAATAAACAAATTGTACATTTAATTTTGCATTTTTAGCTGTTGATCATTTGTTAAAATTGTCACGCAACTGGACAATTATTCGAAAAAATTCACGATAACAAAATGTTTATGTTGTGAAAAGATTTGCGTAAATCAAAGAAATGTTTATAACGCGAAAAAACATATAAGCTATATAAACTTTATTACTTTTAAAAGTTAATAAATTTAAGTGCTTTAAAGCTGTAAATTTAAAGTATTCTAAAAAAAGTGAACATGTTATATAAAATGCGATTTAGTACGTGCATAAATCAATGTGCCGTTAATTATTATCAATAATTTAGAAAATATATATGAAATGTTTCAGCCGCATGATTGATTGCAGCGTATCAAAATGTTTCAATGAAACTGGCTCTCCGGCCAATAAAATTGTACACATCAGAAACAAAATATATATAAACTTCTAAAAGATCAAAAGCATTTTCAATTATTTGCATAAAGTGGCCCAACCGAAACTCATATGGTTTTAGAGCTAAAAAAAAACAATTACACACGAATGTCCCACCATCTGAAACAATAAAAATCTCCCTCTTAGATACACGCTCGCAACAACAGCCATACATACTTATACAAGTTTCCATCGGCTCGGACATTACCATCTCCCGGCCTCCTTCTCTCTCTCTCTCTCTCTCCCCACAGAGCGCACACATCGGCGCAGCAGCAGCAGCAGCAGCAGCTGCAGGCAATTGAATCTGCGTCTAGGATCAATGTCTTAGCCTCCGCGGCGTGCTCCGAGCGCCGAGCCAATGGCTCTCTTTCGTTTGCGTAACGCGTCGAAAGAGCGCGGACGAGTCCCTACCACCGTCACCTTCGAGCGCGAGCGCGTGAAAAGACGCGAGAACGACCAGAGACAGAGAGAAAAGGGAGGCTGAGAGAAAAAAAAATGCCCACTACACCGCACACACGCACGGGCACACGCGAGCGTGTACAAGAGTGGGAAAAGCTTTCGCAACGATTCGGTCGAGTGCGTGGTGTGTGCGTTATAAGCGCGTTCCTATAGGAAAACGCGCGTGGCGATCGCTGCGGGTTTTAAGCGATGAAGTCGATATACGTATGAGCGTGCGAGAACAGCGACACACCGGCCGATTAATGACTTGGATATATATTTATGAATCGATTTCGTGTTCGAGTACTTGTGCGCACTTCTGGAGATTAGGTTCCGTATAGAAGGGAAGTAGAGTAATATCTACTTAATAATATGGTAAACATGTTGATTAATGGTTGCAGTTGTTTGGGTGTATGGAAAAATGAGAAGAGCGTACATATCTGGCCCCTTTTTTAGCCCGTGCACGGAAATCAAAAATAATCATATGATCGTAGCTATATGTGTATTATACAGCGTATAGCATTCATTCCGTGTCAATCATTCGCAATTTCTTTAACTAAATGTGCCAACCCGTGTACAAGAAGCCAGTCCTTTTTATTATTTATCGTGCGCTGATCGCTATATTGCCACACCTATATTATCCCTGCAACGCGCTCTTACGACAGAAAATATTTTCCGGCGACGGTATATATGTATACGGTAGAGGGAGTTGCGCGCGCGACGAGTTGAAAAGGTTATGTGTCAGACATTTGAATTTTCCCTTATCTCAACTCGGCGCGCGCGTGTATCTCGCTCGAATATGGGACTCTCGGACCGCTCGGCGGATAAAATGCCGCAGAAAGAGAGAGAGAGAGTGACTCCAGAGGTATTCATTATTTTTCTCTCTCTGTCTCTGCCATCAGGATAAGCTTCAGGTTATATACACCTCCACGGATAACGAGCCGCATTCCAAAGCGGCGAAAATCGTCAATGTTTTCGAGGGATATCGGGGAGCCTCGCTGCAATCAATTATTTTCCCCATATACGAAATCCCGCAGGCTCGAATCATATCTGCAGGGGGGGTTCGCCCAGAAAATCGTCTATATCCCGCAATCCATACCGATTTTCGTCACCACAATCTCAATACACACAAACACACGCATATATGTGTGTGTGTGTGTGTGTGTGTGTGTGTGTGTATAAAGAGAATCGAGCGGAACTGGTATATTACACGTAACGCGTTATAGTCTTTCGCGGCATGGAGCTCCTGCGAAAATGCCTGGCGAAAGAAAGATGGAAGAGCGCGGAGCGCGGTGCGAGAGAGGAAAAAAACTGGTTGTCCTAGAAATCGCCGGACGCCACCGCGGGCTAGCTTTATAGGCTCTCCGTTGCTGCTGCTGCTGCTGCTCTCTGGCAGCACTAATATTTTTCCTCTCTCTCTAGCTCCCTCCTCGCTCGGATATATATATATATATATATATATATTCCGGCAAAAAGTCGCGTATAACACACTATGGCGCGCCGTGGCTATGCCAGCGCTTGCGAAATCGCCGCGTCTATATATCTGCCGCGCGAATCTCGATTAGTCCGCGAGCGAGCCACGACGACGACGACGACGACCACGACGACGGATGCTTATTGGAAAATATATATCGGTACGCGACGCGTTACGAAATGTTGACGACGCTTGGGTTGTGCTGCTGCTGCTGCTGCAGCCAATTGGATGACTTTTTTTTTCTTCCTTGTCTTCGGTATACCTGCGGAGCTTTTTTTTCGCAGCGATTTAGATGAATTTTTAAGAAGTTTTTTTTGCCATGTAGTTGGACTCGCGACGGAAATGATTCAGCTTACAGTGTTTCACAATGTCTCTGGAACGAGTTAGTTTTTCCTATTCGTGCGCTACTTATTACAAAAAACTTTCAATGATGTTGAGCTCCTGTGCAGCATTTATTTAAATAGGTAGATCTGAATGATCGCTTTATGACGATAATGCTGCATACGTTATATTCTCTAAATTTAAATGGATGCGAAATCACTCGTTATAATTTTTTTGAGACATGATATGTGGTACGATGTCAATAAGAAAAAACACAATAATAATCAGTAGAAAAATTACCATTAAATACGTTCTGTATGGTTTTATCATCTGATGCAATCAATTCTGATACTGACCTAATAAATACTGTGAATTAGGGAAACTGAATTAACTTCATTTTATTATGTTATAGATATTGATCTATGATCACCCAAAGTCTACATCAACGTAACTTTTGTATTCCCAAAAGTTCAACAATTCTCTGCAGCGATGAACATAAAATTATTACACATTAAAATGAGATGAGCCGATAAAGTCAGTGCATATATCCTGTCAATTACTCATCGTTAATAATTGCTTATTGGTAGTGTAATAGCGCAACAGCATTTTCTAGAAGTTTTGGAGGAAAACTTTTGGTGAACGATCGCGCTATTAAGTTTGTGGAATCGGCGATGAATCATATAATACGAGCGGCAAGCGCGTAATGCGATTCGACGGATTCGATCATCGCGTTTCACCAGATATCAACCTATAACACTATTTCAATGACTTACTTGAACTTTTTTTTTTGCGCTGCCTAGTAAACGCCTTACGGATAAATTAGAAAATAATGAATGCTTAGACTGTTTGCGCGGTCGATTTGAAAGGAGTGTTTTGAAGAAAATGAAAAAAAAAATCTGTCTGATATAGGTGTAAGTTCTATTATTACGTGCGGCGAGTGTCTGTATGACGCGTCGATTTATGCACAATGAAACCTCGTTCTTTTATTAGAAAATATCGAACCGCAAACACGTCGTTAAAGTCACAGAAAATGAAACTACCGCGAGAGATATATAAGTTTTCGTGCATTCAAACATATTTTTACTTATCATCTAAGAATCAAATCTTTTTAC
The DNA here is from genome assembly GCA_900490025.1 of Megastigmus dorsalis. NCBI lineage: Eukaryota > Metazoa > Arthropoda > Insecta > Hymenoptera > Megastigmidae > Megastigmus > Megastigmus dorsalis. Next base: position 40,862 of record UELU01121848.1, read on the forward strand.
GTAAACATAATCTTATAGGCAATTAAGAATGTGTGCACTTTAAAGAACGACTTTCATAACATATGTAATATTCGGAGTCGTAGAAAATTATTTTCGAAAACTTAAAATTTACGTGTATCAATATCGCGCGATACACACATTTTATATTTATGTTGTACAAATATTTATCATAATAAAATACATACTTCAATCAGATTCTTGTTGACAACGCGCATATCGATATTAATAATATTAATGGCCCGAATGTAATTTTCGTATAATATAAATTTTATAACTTTTCACGTCACCGTTATATATACAATTACATCGCATTTTATACAATAAACTGATTTATCCCCGATATGTCATCAATTCTCACTTATTACCAAATATATAACAACAAGCCAATATTATATTTTTTGTTATTTCGTACGGGTAACATTATTTAATCGAATCTCCCTTTTTTTTATTTCTTCCCAACAGATATATAGGGAAGCAGTATAAGGAGAATTCTCTTAAAACGCAGTAGATCCACGTTTAAAACACTCGGCGGAATCCTTCGCTCCGAAGGAGATCTCGTCGAGTGTTTCCTTCAAATCGGAAAAAGAAACTCAGCCGAGCGCTTCTACAAGTATACACGCAATACACATACATACAGCAGTACAAAAATTCACCTATAAGAATAAAATACGATCGACGGCGACGTCTCTTCCGGGCTATTAATAATCCGTATTTAGTAGCAAACGCGGCTGCCGCTGCACCACCGGGGAATATCATTTTTTGTTTTGTTGTTTTTTACGAACGCACGTGTGTATATACTTGTGTGACATTGTCAGTCGAATAAGCATGACGTCAGCGCGGAGGAGTTCGTGGCCGTCGTAAGTATACCGCCGCAAGATGACGTAAGGATGAAAAATGTAGCCGGTATATGTATACTATAATCAGTTTGCTTGGGAAAAGGAACTATAAGTTAATTAATCAGAATTGACTAATTTATTATTGAAACCGTAATACCATTGAAGTTTGTCATTTTTACTACATTCATGCAATTCTCTATATTTAAATATTTTACGATATAACTGACTAAATTTGATCGACAAAACTTATTTTCTACATATGCTACTGCAAATTAAAACAATAATTTACAATCTACGTGCTATCCCGAGTAGAAATCTATGATGGCTCCCCTAATCACGAATGTGGACCCTATTGGGTTTGACCTAATACGTGAAAACATAATAGGTCCTGACGAGGACCATGTTTGGCAAAACGATTAAGGGTGAAACATAAAATTTTCTATTATGGTTTTGATACGGTGAACCCTATTCAGGAATGCCACTTCGGGTCCAAATTTGGTTAGAGCGTGGATAACTGTATTAAGGAAGCTCTCAATATGCCGGAATTCATGTTGAATTACGGAAAACCCTAATACTGCTTCCCATTTAGGGTCCAAATCTGGTTACAATGTGGGAACCGTATTAGGTGTATCCACATTATGCCAGAATTAGGGCGCAATTACGTGAAACTGCAATACTGGACCCCACTTAGGGTCCCATTCTGGTTACCGTGGGGATAGCCGTATTAAATAGGCCCACAATATGCCGGAATTCATGATTAATTACGGTATACCGGAATACTGTATACCATTTACGGTCCAAATCTGGTTACCATTTTCAAACTGTATGTATGTTGTAGAATTTTGAATTGGTACCCTAAGTGAATTGCCGCAAATACCTTTATGGCCGCTAGATGGCTACTCGTTATGACCGCTTGCAAGTAAAATACCATGCTCAGGTTATAAGAAAGGTTCTAAGTGATGTATAGTTGTAAGTCCGAATTCCGAATTCGGACTGCTTTTCGTGGCGTTACTGTTAAATAGAGTAGCATTCGAAAAACTTTTGACATTTCAGCTCTTTTTATGAGCAATCTAAGAAGTCATCGGATCATATATATGCATCCGATGACATAATTGTGTTTTGGAAGCCCAACTATAAGTACTAAGGACAATATTTAATTTAATACACGTGTCCCTTAGAAGGTATGCCCCCTATGGTCCTACCTAATTTTGTCTCAATACGGTGAACCGTAAGTGGTCCACAATCGCCTGCCATATTTTAACAGTATTTCACAATCAGGCTTGTCACATGTGGGCCGTATGAGAAACAGCGTTACACACATCAGTGAGTCCAAATCGAAATGCTCATGAGGTCCACATGAGAAACAGCGTTACACACATCAGTGAGTCCAGATTTGGCAACACCCACGAGGGCCTTAAGTGTATCCAGGAAGGCCGGATATGGACCTACCGTGGACCGCAGTAGAATTTCTACTCGGGATATTAGCCAGCTTATAATTTTTTTCCGAGTGCGTCGATATGAAATACTGTTTTCAGTTTTGAACTTGTGCGTGTGCGAGACCGTTTTTTCGAACTGGCGCTAGAAAGTTCAGTTTTATATTAAATATTATGTTATTACTTTTTGACAGAATTTTGACTTAATGTTCTAAACAGTAAAGATTTATATTTGATTTTATAAATTATCCAAGCCTTCTCGATCGCTTATTAATATATAAAATGGTCTACTTATTTCTGTTTTCTATACTTTAATGCATACCAATAAGTAAGAAGGACTTTGGCACCCCCTTAATAACGAACATAATCCACTTAAGAATTTATTAGAGCAGCTTATTTAATTTAAATGAATAGTTCTATTGTAAACATTTGTAGCAATTTCACTGAATATTATTACTATGAAATACTGTAAAAAACTTAACAAAAACAATATTTTCATAGTGTATAATTTATATTTTTATTAAAATTGTTACAAAATGTAGTATTAAAGATCATAAAAATAATTTATTAATTAATTTATTAATTAATTTATTAAAAATTGATTATTAATTAATTATTTATAATATTTTTAAATGTTTATACATTTGTACATAAGCGTTTTGTGTTAAAAGTCTAAGATCATTTTAATCAGAAATGGGAAAATTATCTGGATTGGAAAAATTCGCTATTTTGTTAATTACTAAGGCTGGAAAAAGCGAGCCGAAGGCCTTGTCTAGATAGCTCTCCATATTCACCTGGCGTTTCATGATCTTTTCTGCCTTTACAATTTTGTCGTGCAAATCAATACCATATATAGGAAATAAGTTTATAGAATTAGCAGCAAACGCCCTCATAAAACTTTCATTTCTTACAAGCGGTACGATTCTGGTCACAGGTTTATAGAATATGAAGAAGAATGATACGTAATTGAAAACTTTTTGAGTTTTCATCAGCTCAAGCTCTTTCATACATTCGTCGTGATGATTTCGCAGAAATGTATCCGCCTGGATGGCTTTTATATCGTCTTTGTCGATATCCTTACCAAGCACGTTCGCTTTTAAGATTTCCCTGACCATAATTCTTGCAGCTCTCGAGTTTCGTTTTCTAATCAGTATTAAAGGAGTGCGACCCATAGAATCTCGAACGCTGGGTTCAGCTCTGTTTCTCACAAGTACGTCGATCTTCTTATCCGCAGTTATCAGACAGGCAAGATGCAGAGCGGTCCGACCCCTCAGATTCCTCTGCTGAACGTCTGCTCCTCTAGAGAGGAGTAGTGCCACAACTGGCGATCTGCAGTATCTGACTGCCAAGTGTAGGGGATCATCACCCAAATCGGTTTTTGCCATTATATCGGCACCTTTTTCCAATAAACATCTGATGATTCTCTCATTCGACGATATAATCGCCGAGTGTAGAATAGAGACGTTGTAATTGTCAACCGCGTTAATATCGGCACCGCGTAGTAACAGTAGGTTAATCAAGGACAAAGTGCAATCCTCATCATCTACTGCTTCGTGTAAAGCGGTCCTACCTCTGGAATCACGTTCCATAACATCGGCACCATAATTCAGCAGCAGTTCAATCATCTTCTCGTTGCATCTTCTTGCCGCCTCGTGCAGAATGATAGTTTGGGAATCATCATCGTCGTATTCAATCAAATCGGCGCCCGCCTCAAGTAATAATTCTGCTACCTCGTAGTGACCCATATCTATCGCGATCCACAAGGGTGAACGTGGCCTGTAATATAAGGTAAAATTTTTATGTAG
>UELU01121849.1:0-17332 GCA_900490025.1 Megastigmus dorsalis
GGCTGGGAGGACTGGGGGGGGGAGGGGATAGAGGAGGGGTAGAGAAACAGTTACTGCAAGACGTTACAGCAATCATCCGAATCGTTTAAGCCAGGAAGTGAAGCGCCATTCGGCTGGCAAAGGAGGATAAAGGACCAGTTATTCTGTTATACGCGACAACGATTGTGGCTGCTCTCGAGGTATATCGCGATTATTTGGGGAAACAATGATGGGATGCGAGGCTTAAGCTGCTACTCTCGCGTGTGCCACTTGCTCGCCTGACAAATTCGACGCTTTCATTGCCCTTTTTTATATTTCTTTATGACCCTTGTTTTTGGAATGTCGAGTATCCTGCATGTAATTTGGTCCGTTATACTGTCCCATTTGTACGGTATAATACATATTATTTAAGGGAATGTGTTAGAGCCTGAATGCTTTTACTACCTTATAAGAAGAGATAAATATTAATTATCGGAAAAAACTCTCTTTGTTAGCACGTTGGTAATCATATAAATATTATCTAATTTCAGTTTCATGAAATTGCATTCCTAAATTACATAGATTTTTGTCTCCGAAAATTTCAAAGATAAAAATCTTTGTGAATTATGAATACAATTTTATGAAACTGGATCACACAATGTTTATATCATTACGAAAGCGCTAGTAGAAAGCTTTTTTCCAAAAATTAATCTCTATCATTATATATACATATATAAATTTCCCCTTTCTAAAAGCAAGATAGGAATCTTTCTGACTCTGAACCAGCTCCTTAATGACACCGCAATAATCCCGCATTTTCTTATCACGTTTATAACAGATATTTACTTCCTTGTTTATCGCAAAATATAGCAAGAATTCGCACAATAAATAGCTCATGAAACATCAGTATTTGGGCGTGCGTATCGCGTGATAGAAAGAAATGGCTGGTTTATTAGTCCGGCTTAATTAGGGTGGAATACTATGCCAATCGTACGCTAAGGTTTATTTTCAGTTAGCTCTGCTCCACTAGACTCGCTCGATTTTTCAACAACTGCTGACAACAAAACAAAAGCTGCGCTACGAGTCGAATAACGACAAAGAGAATGCGTTTCATTTTAGTTTGTTTACGTTGACCTCGACCGCTTGCGCACTATCCATCGAGTATTATGCTAAAAACGAAGTACGCGCGCGTTCATTAAAATAAGGTTTATTTATACGAAAAGCGTGTGCGTACTCGAATGATTTATAAAATATAATGTATAGGTATAGGTGTGTCGTGTCGCAAAATCAAGCGTCATCTACACGTCGGGGAAACAACAACTTAATCCCGCGGCTGCGGCACACGTAAAAAAATGCACTTTGAGTAACGCACGCAATTAATCAGGGCAGCGAGCGCGCATGTAAAAACTTATCTCAGCTTTATTTCAAAAGTTGCTCGGGGCTATATACAAGGCTACGCGCGCGCGCGCGTGTGTGTGTGTGTGTGTGCGCGCGTGAATATATACACATACCGCTGGCAAGATAATCTCCACTTCCTCGGTAGGAAGTTCATTGTGGCGAAAGATTTTTCGAAATTAATCTTTTTAGGAAAGGGGCGCGGTGGCCGTCCTGGCCGCGCTCTTCCCCACGTATATAATAAAAAGAAACTTCCGCTTCCGCAGACAGCGGCTAAATCCTCTTTCAACCCCTTTCCGCGCGCCTTCCCTCCCCCGAAGAGCCTCGTACCCCAACCCTTACCCCGGCCTCCCACCTCGGCTTCAGAAACTATTACGTCGATGCATCTATTCCGTAACACGGCGGCGGCCACAACGAGATAATTACTCTCGAAACTTCCATAAAATGGCGTCAGCAGCGGCCGCAGCTCCGCGGCAGTCGTCGCCATAAAAGCTCGTGCGCACGCGGCCGGCAACAACAACAACCAGAGAGAGAGAGAGAGAGAGAGTACACGGAGCTGGCAGGGACAGCGGCGGCAGCGGCAACAGCGGCAAGAAGTGGAAGTAAGTGGAAGTAAGTGGAGGAGCAAACAAGCGAGATGCGATACCCCCTTGCGAGGAGCTGCAAAAAAGAAAGGAGAGAAGAATTCACTTTAATTCCCATTCCTCGTCTTAATATCAAGTCCAGCTGTTCAGTTAATTTCCCAGAAAGACAATAGAGCGCCGCGTATATAACTGCCTGCGCCGCGGCGCGCGAGCGCTTAAAAGTGCGCAGTAAAGCTGCTATTTCGCGGATTGAAGCGCTACTCGCTCACTCTCTCTCTCTCTCTCTCTCTCTCTCTCTCTCCTTACCCTCCCCCCGCGAACATTTCTCTTCGTTCCACGCGTTCGCCGCTCGCTCGCTCGCTCGCTAGCGCGGCTTCCTTTTTTATTTAGTCTACGGCGCAGCTTGATGGGCTTGCTTAGTCGTTTTGCTAAGTGGTTGCGTGAAGGAGTGGCGGCTTGCACGACTACACTCCCGCTCCTTCCCCCGACGTCTATATATCCCATTACTGTACTACCAGAGAGAGAGAGAGAGGGTCTGAAAGGAGAGAAGGAGTCGTAAACATTCAGCAGACACGCGACTTTCTTCCTTGGGCGACGCTCGCTGCTGCTGCTGCTGCTGCTGCTGATTCTGCGGTGCGCTGTGTACACCCCGGAACCCCAACAGCAGCAGCCGCTGCCGCTACCGGCGCTCGCTATACCTGCACCTACACCCCCACTTAGCCACTTTATCGTCTGACGTCGGAGTACTCGGTTTTACCAACACTTATCGGTGCCAACTTAATCAAAGTTTTCTCTAAAATTAACTAAGTATTAAATTCATCATCGCGAGAAAACTTTGCATAGATACGAGTAATGCGTGTAGAGGAAGGGGCGGGACCGCTAATAAAAACTGGATGAAATCGTGAAATCTATCATATTTCTTGTACAAACTAAAAGGTTGTAGCAACTATAGTTACAAAGAAGTTGATTCAACATTGTTTTTTGTCTCGGTAAAAACAAATTTGTAAATGATCTTTATTGCGATTAGAATTGGGGTTTAAGTATCTTTGTTTTTATTATACAGAAAATGCGGTATTATTGGCCGAGAAGCGGAAAACCACTCTTTAACAGCATCGGTTACTATCGGTAAAACAGAGTACTCCGACGTCCTCTTAAGACTGCTAAGAGCCTGAGTCCTATACGCGCACAACTATATACGAGCCTTGCACCTTCGTTTCGAAGGCTTACAATTCCCGGACCACCTTCCACATCCTACAACATGCATAGTATAGCTTTTTAACGAGCATTAAGTATCTCCACTTTGAGGCATTAACCCAATCATAGGTTCTTCCCAGGCCCCTTCGCTATATATATTTACGTCTACGGTCTAGTGCGCACCGAGGGTTTGCTCGGTTTTAGAAAATTTTCCTATATATTGCGTCATTCTAATCCTACGTCTTCTTCTTCTCCTACATACTTATACTATACTTATCGAGAGTTTTTAGCGAGGATAACTTTGATGCGCTCTTTAGCTGCTTATGAATCCATCAGGAAATGTTAAGCGGAGATATATTTATGAATACAAGTAGAGGCACAGGTTGTCTACCAATGCTCATGGACATTTTGACATTTTGACTATTCTGGTATTACAGCTGCACCGATGCCGTCACTGGAGCTGTGCGTTCGCTTTTTATCGGGACGAGTTTCGAGAACGCGGGCGAGAAGCAGCAAACTCAAAGCTTTACGGATCGACTTTATGAAGTCGTACGAAAACTAGTTTTGTAAAGTACACTTGCAAAAAGTATACGCGTGTGTTTCAATGACTATCACGCTAGCCTCATATATACACAAAAACTGTATGGCATGAAATACCTGTCATGCACCGCACATAAAAAACGTATGAATGAATATCGAAGGCTACGAGGAATTAAGCATTGTTATATTTATCGAGCGCAAACAATGAAATGTTATAATTGAAAGGCTAATAAAGCTTATAATGTTGCTGATAACGAAGCCATCATCCCAGAGGCTCGATATCCCCCCGAAGGCCTCAACGGGGCGCGCATTAAGCCCGCGCGCGGCCATGATTCGCGGAAAAAGGGCTTTCTCTCTCTCTCAATAGGACTCTCGCGTGCCCTTTCGCATTCGCAAACGAGTATATAGTAACGGGCCACCGCCGTCCGCAGCTCGTCTTTTGTATTATCATAGGATATAAGAGGCCGGGCCCACGCTATACACCGACGAGTTTCGCGGATTAGAGCTTTGGCCTCGCTACGTATAGGTATATATATATATATACGCGCATCGGACGTGAAGAAAGTGGCCCTCTCCAATGTCTGTGTGGGTATAGCTATATAGAAAGCTGAGGGTATAAGGAGAGAGAGAAGGGAAAGAGAGAGAGAGGCAATCACGACGCAGACGGACGTGGAGGGTTAAGTAATAGTCGGCCAACGGCCTAACTTACGGATTCTCGACACGCGAAGATACCGAATAAGAGGAGGTTCGGATGTGGCGCGGATAGACTCGCTGAGTGTGTGCCGGCAGATTTTTGCGATATTTCTCCCGGAGCTTCCCTTTCTGTACGGGTGTGTTTGTGTGTGCGTGTATATAGACACCGGGATTCGATCGCTCTTAATGTTCCTCTATACGGTGTATTATCCTTTTATTGCGCCAGGGCTGCCGAGGCTTTATATTAGAGGTTTTGCCGAATTAGCCATGGGCTAAATTAGTTTTCTGCACGGAACCGGTATTGAAAAACGAGTCCACGGGTTGAACTGCACGGATGGTGCATCGGTGAAAGTGATGGACTTGGGCGAAAGTGTGATTTCTTTTTCACTGCAGCGACTGTGTAATCTCGTCAAGTTCGCGTCGTTTATGAAATATATATACATAGAGGGAGAAGAGTTTTTTTTAACTCTTCAAGGCTATATAATACTTTCATGACTTCATGCTGGAAACGGTATTGAAATCGCTCTTACTTAGCCCGCTCTATGGACAGAATGCTGCACTTGAAAAGGGTGTGAAATAAAAGGAGAAGAACTGCCTCCATGAATCTTTAACGCTACTCACCTTCAAACAACCTCGATCCCAATTACACGAGTTCTCGCATTCCACTTTTTTTCCCCCCAGCTTTTCCAAAGTATCGCACAAGCACCTATATAAATAAGCCATCAGTCCGCGAAAATGGAGCAACTTCATAAAAGAATCAAAGCTGCGGCATTCCAGCAGAAAGCGGCACCAGCGATACACGACCAACGCACTCTGTGCACACAACCGTTCAGCTCCGAATCTCAAAGTTTTTAGCTCGGAAAGGAGAATGACAAATCATTATATACGCCAGCGTGCTGTGCACAGAGCAAAAGCACACTTGCGGCGGTTCTTTCCTTTCTTTCTTTTTTCTTTCTTTTTTCTTTCTTTTTTTCTTTTTTTTTCGCCGAGAGGGACATATAACGCGGTATATGAGGCTGCTTTTAAGCGCGTAAAATATACATGTGCGTGCATGCAACGGCCTTATATACCTCAGCTTCGCGTGTGTGGATCATATGTGTGTATATATATATATATGCACATGTAGATATATACGTATGTATGTGGGAGCGCACCTTTACGGCGCGGTGCTTACATTTTTTCCCCCTGATGGATCCTACATCCTCGCGCGCGGCATATTATACTCGTAAAAAAGGCCTCATCGATCGCAGCTCGCGCCTGTGTCCGTGTGCGCGTGTAACGCTCGGGCGCGGGCGCGGGCGCGAGATAGAGATCGAGTCGGTGCGTACGACACACGCGGGGGGGTTGTTTCGAATTCTTCTTCGCTGCCGGTGGTGCTGTTGGTGCGCTCGCGCGCGGGGAAATAAAATCTGGTTGTTTGCGGGCTACGGCTACCGGATGTAAATTAGTTAGTGGTCGTAAAATCGCTCGAGTGTGGATGAATGGTGCTGTAAATTAGATACCCGCGCGCCGTACCACTGCTGCGAATCTGTTTTTATGTTTTTCCAGGACAACAAAGGAAAGTAGATGCAGATTACAGAAGCCCCGTACGTTTACGTAACTGACTCAAGTTTATTCCCGAATAAAAGTGCACGCGAAAATCGGGAAGGATAATATCTTGAATATCGCGGGAAGGACAAAGAAAAAGCTCATTGAAGGCCATAGCGAGTTTCGCCATCCGTATATCTATAAAGGAGTCGCGCAATATTTTGTAACCTGGTTTGTAAATTTTAAAGGATCCGCCGAGCCGTTAAACTTTCCTTCGACGTACCGTTTCTCCAAGACTGTAAAAGCCGTTGATAAGATCGTACTACGCACTATCACTGCTGCAGTCACGAGGCGCGGAGGAATCGCGTGCGCGCACCGGCACAAGCGTATATAGGAGAGGCATAAAATCGTGGGGCGACACAACACTCAACATCTCTCTAACGCGTCTATTCCCATCACGAACTCGGTCTGCGTATACACCCGAAGAATTGCGCGAACCCACACAGCCTCTTTTTTTTTCCTCTCTATCTCTTCTTTAGCACACACCGCTTCTCCTCGGCTTTCCGCTACACACACACGCGCGCGCGCGCGCGCACACACATGCACAAAGAGAGGGAGAGGCGTACACGTACGCAGTCAGACAATAAAACGCCCAGGAGCTGCCGCGACAAAGAAAACCTCACGTACCGAATCACACGCACGCTTTACTACGGTTTGACAAGAGCGAGCTGCAGAGAAAGAGACGAGTAAAAGAACAGAGAGCTATAGAGGGAGGGAGAGAGAGAGAGAGAGAGAGAGAGAAAAGGTTAACTCGCTGCTCCACATAGGTATACAACACACGGAGCTGGTGCTCTCGCTTTCCTGATTTATGCCGTCTTTTCTTTCTCTCCTGTGAGGCGCGCGAGCGCGACCAGCATCCGAGGCTAAGGACGATAGAAAGAGTGGCGGTAGCAGGAGCGCCAGGAAAAAAGGCTGCACTGCGCAGACGGAGAGCAAAAGAGGGAAAGAAGGAGAGCGAGAGGGAGAGAGAGAGAGAGAGAGATGAAGAGGACGAGAGCAAAGCGGGACCCAAGCCTTAAGATAAATCATCGACTATCGAGTTTCCACAGGAGCTATAAGGATCTAGAGAGAAAGGAACGCGCGAGAGACAGAGTGGGACGGAATGTGCAGGGAGAGAGCTCTGAAAGTGGGGGAGAGAGAGTGAGAGCGAATTCAGCGAAAAACGAGGCGGCAATTAGAGAGAGAGTGAGAGAGACTCGAGCTCATCTCTCTCCCTGGCCTCTCTGCCTCGGAGCCCCCGGTGCCGATAGAGCGAGCGCGTGTACCTGTGCGGCTGTGCGGCTGTGTGTCTGCACGCGTGGGCCGTGTGTGCGAGTAGGAGAGATATCCCAAGGGCTGCTGCTCTCTCCTCTGCCGTCAAGTGCGCGAACCCCGGCGCGAACTGCGCTCCTGCGCGCTATACCGCCACTCCTACCGCCGCGACTACTCGCCCCCGGTATAGATATACCGTAACACAGGTACAGGGGGATGACGAACGATCGTCTAAAGCGACACGGCTGAACGATTGCGACTACGAGGATGAGGATGCCGAGGGGTGAGCGAAAGACGACTACGACGTTGCCGCGGAGCATAGAGGGAGAGAGAGAAAAGGGGAAATTGGTATGCGGGCCAAGAAGCTTCCGCGTGATTGGCAGAGGCCAACTCGGCATTCCTAATGCGCGAAAAGGCGAGGCTATATACGCGACAATTGGTTTCCTACATATAAATATATATCCAGGGCTTTTCCGAGCCTTTTACATATATGCGGGATGCCTGCGTGCTTACAAACAATTTTATGCGATTTGGAAGGATTCGAAGGATCGCGGGGAGTGCAAAGCGATTGATAACGACAACTGGAACAATAAATTTTATTGAAAAATCAACTGATTTACATTGGGAGAGAATACATCAATGGACGGAGCAGACCATTTAGAATTTGATAAACAATCTGGATAAGCATGCGACTGTTCAAATTACAGGAAAAAAAGAAAACAAGATTTTTCCCAGAAAGAATCGGAACATCTATATAAAGCTCGAGGAAAGAGAAACATCTCGTGCTGAGGTTTGAAAGGATGCCAGCGGGCAATGTAATTTTGCCTTGAAAGAGGATCGCAAAAAATCTGGCTGAGCATGAAGGGGACCCGAAACCTTGTCGATTAAAGCCAAATTTGACCACGATAAGTGATGGAAACGCCCGAAACAGCACTCGAAAGTTTGGAAATTAACTTGTAGACAGTATGTTGCTATTCGTACACAAAAAGAAGGCGTAATTCAAATACCAGCTATATAGCACTCTTCTTTCTGTATAATATCTATATAAAACGACTGACAGAACAGCTTCTATTTCTTGTTTTTTAATCTTTTCATTGTCTTTATTATAATTGGTTTACGCAAACATGGTTTAAACCAATATCAATAAAACTTTTAAAAATTTAAATCAGAATAGTTGTTTTTCAAAGGATACCAAATTCGAAATGAAAGACACCACTAGCACGTTTCATGAAAGAGGATAGTTTCGCACGATTTCATCCTAATAAACAAGATGGTAAATGTAAACTTAGTTGAATAGCGAGCGATCAAGACTGCCAGCGTTTGGGCGACGCCCTCTTTCCCTTTCATTATTTTTAAGGGTTTTATATGATAGTCATTGAATGCGAGAATGGTTTCTCTACTAAATCACCCACTTGGCACACTTTTTCCGTACTCTTCAAGGGTTTAAAATAAAGCTTGCTTCAAAAGCTATTAAAGTAAGATTTAGCAACACGGACAACGTGGAATCTCAACCGATGATTTCGGTTATAATGCTGAGAGTATAACACTGCACTACTGGTATTTTTTTACATAAAACCGTGATTTTACACGATCAACGCAGCATACATTCATCGATATAGTAGGACAAATGAGAGATTTTTATTGATTGTTTCGAAAATGGTATGTCACCACGCGTAATATTATTATACCTCATATGTAAGTCTTAACAACTGTATCCATGTAAGTTATACTCGTCAACTCCCTTAAGTATTACCCCCGAAATCGTCGTTACGAATGCAGGTCCTCTCCATTTAGCTATATCTCATTTTGATAGATTTTGACACAAGCACCATTTGGAGCCCTTATAGGACACAGAAAAAAGGTGGCAAGAGGGTGATTTGGGAGATAAATCATTTACACGTTTAATAGTTGTCACATTATGAAACTCTTAAGAATAATGAAAAGGGGAGATGTCCCTCAAGGGTTTTCGGTTTTAATTCAAGCCAGCTTTTATTTACCACCCTGTTTATTAAGAAGAAATTGTGCAAAACTACCCTTTTTTATTAAACACGATTGAGGTGACGTCCCCCAAATAAACCCTCTGTCCATTGATTTATTAACCTTTATTTCTACTATTAGTAGAAGTATCTGAAGTTGTAGTATAAAGTTTGATTTGTGCTATTTTCATATTTTTCCTGTCGTTAGGAGATGAAACATGTCATTAAATATCTCAGCTACTTTGCAAGAGAGAGATTTGATTTTTCTTAAAAAATGTTTTTCTTACGCCCTAAATAATGAAATATAGAGCAAACATATAAAGCAACACATGAAAACAGGTACTATAAAAAGATAATGAAAGTTAGATAAAAACAGACGTCTTGCAGTACTACCATTACCACTAGACTGTTTTACCGACCGTGTCCTGAATGATTAATTATAACTAAACAAAAGCTTGAAATTATGCAAATCTCAAATACAGGTGAACTTTGTCTGTGAATTACTACTATTTGGCAAAGTTTCAAGTACCTATTTCAATGACACAGTCGATAATTTCGGGTTCGAAGTATGCGAATTTTTTCGAGGTAGAAATTTTCAAAGGTATCATTGAAAATTCATATGACACTTCGCCGAGTGATAGATAATTCATAGACGAAGTGCACCTGATTCGGAATTCAAATAATTCAGAGTATTTTTTTATCCCATGGATTAAGAAAGATTTTTTTTTTAAATTAATGTTTTAGCATACCATTCCTATACGATCTCCCTTCGTGTTTGAGCTATTTTTGTACAAAAAGTTATTAGTGCGAAATTCTTTTTGAATTTCGTCCTTCGAAATACGAAACTTTGCAAATTTCTTCTGTACACTCTTTTCGAATCCCAAGTCCTCCAGAGGTCTCACTCACCAAGATTAACATACCTACGAAAATATGAGGGAGGAGAAAATAGGAATAGTCGGTGGTCTCGAGTATAGCCGTCCAATCCATTTCTCCTCTTTTACTTTCCTTAACGAAGCCGAAGCGGTCGCGGCGTTTATACGTAAAGTGGCTAGCGGCCCGGTATAGTCTCTCCTTTTTGCGTTCGGCTCGCGATATGACGAATGAGATAGGCATCCACGTAGCCCGCGGGCAATGGAGAGAATATGGTTTATGCATACATGCGGGTGTATACATATATACGTGTGTGTGTGCGTGTGTATGTAACGGGGACGGCAGATGTGAGGGCTTTTATTAGTATAGGCGGAGGCAGTGGCTCATGCGCTCAGCCCACGCGGCGATATGCTACTTCCATCGCGACCTTAAGAGATGTATATATGGGACATTCCAGCTTGAGTGCGTCGGTGAAATATTTAAGCGGCCACTTGTGCAACTTGGAGTGTCGCCGTTATTAGCATCAAGTTCATGTTTGAGTCGTGCAAGAATGAACTTCGTTTCTTCCTTCTTACACTTTTTTTTTTCTTTTTGCAGGTGATGAACGATAACTCGGTGGTGGAAAATAAGTGATGCACGAATTGAGAATAAAAGAAAATACATCACAATTATAAAAAGGAACGTACTGCACTCCATAATGACGTTAAAAGCAAACTTTTTATTAACAGCTGCAGGATAAGCAAGCAAAAATGAACTGTTATGAACTTTTATATGCAAAAAATTATAATTTAAAAGTAACTTGAAAAATGAATATGGCTTATACGTTTTGAAATTTTATTAAACCACTCGAGTTTTGAAAATTGTTATTATACTCGAAAGTTTAAAAGCCCTGTAATGCATACTTTCACATTTAATCGCAACTATTTCGCAAAGTTTCCGTGATTCAAAATTTAGATCCCTCCCCATTGAAGTGGAATATCCCGTATAAATATATATATGTATATATATACATATAAAGACGCAAAGTGGCGCGGAAAAGGGGGGAGTGGAGGGTGGGGGGATATAGTAGCAGGTATAGTAGGAGGCCTGCCAAGGAGCAGGGAGCCTCACTCAATCATTCATAAAATGCGAGTTTTAGAAGGATCTCGCTCGCTATCTCTTCCACTCTCTCTTACTCACTCGCTCCCTTCCTCGCGGGATTAAATATTCAAAACGCTACCACCTTCCGTCGTTCGCTCTGAAAGAGAGAGAGAGAGAGGGTAAGAGAGAGCGAGCGAGTACCCCACAGAATGTTTTTTTCTACGGAAAGCTCCGTGTATATACGTGTGTCTGAGTACGTCGGCAGATTAGGTAAAGGAGTGGAGCGAGGGAAGTAGCGTATCGCGCGCGCGCGCGCGCACACGACGTGTCCTGAAATGGCAGATAAGGTGCTTCCTTTCCTTTATTTTTTCCACGGTACACAGGGGAGATGACGGGGAAGGGGGTAATTGTTGTTAACTATTCGCTTTGAGAATACGTCGAGATTCTCGAGACGGTACAAGACTCCGATCTCGGGGAATGGGAATCGAGAGCCTGCGAGCGCCCATAGATTTTCGATGCTAATTGAAAAAGCGAATGCGAAATGATACGCTTGATATAACGTGTTCAGCATATATACATACATATACGGAACGCGTTGAGCGAGCCGCGTTTAATATTTCGTGCGAATTTTACAGAGGATATATATTCCTCCATCCCCCATAAATAATGCCGCGCGATGTTTATACTCTAGTATAAGAAGTGACTCGTCGGGGGAAGCTCTAGCGAGGTCGAATTAGAGGCGCAGCCGTTTAAACGTGAATACGGAGTTGCACAATCCAAGCGGCGCGTCGCGGCAATAAGTCAAGCGGCCGTCACTCGGTGTGTCGCTCCGCTCGTCTGCGCCCAACGCGTCCCCCCGTCCGCTCCCTATATATATATATATATATATATGTGTGTATGTATAATACGCAAAAGGCACTCGGCTGCTGCTTCTCTAGTCGAGGAAGAGAGAAAAATGCCTCTCGGAGAGCATCATAAATTAAGGTGTATTAACGTCGACGACGCGAGCTACACGGGAAAGATCTCGAGGAGATCGCCTCTGTCGGCTCTCTCTCTCTGGGCAACTCATATATTTAATCCGGCATACATCCGGAGAGAGCTGCCAAGTTTTCCCCGTCGGCATACGTATACTTGTATATATACTCGTCGTCATCGACGCGTGCAGTATGCGCGGGCCGCGGCTGCAGCGCCTCTTCATATAATAACCGGTATGCGAGCGACCCGATGTCGCTGCCACTACTCGGCTTCGCACTATACGCTCTCTATATAGTACGTGCTCATCGAGTTCCCTCGGAGCCGCGTGTTTATGTGGGTATATACATTGCAGCGCCTGCGAGTAAAGTAGCTGCTGTTGCTGTGTTCGCTAATTGATAAGGGGAATGCCGAAAGGTTTGCTTCGGCATATTGACGCTCTCTGTCAATGGGGTAATGGAGTATTGCTGTTAGGCACTTTCGACAATAATTGCTTCTTAAATAGCTCTTCGTTCTTGTTTGATCTTTGATGCATACGTTATATTTGGGACTATAAAAGTGAAACGCACGCGGCGCCCGGCTACATACTTTTCGTCGAATCTTTTAAAATGATTATACCTATGGCATGCGCACTTAAAATCAAATTTCCTCGTTACAATTTTAACTTCAACTGCGCTCCTTTGACCCGAATAACTTAATTTGTCTGGTGCATGTTAACTACCTCTACACATTAGCTACGCGCGCACAAAATATCTTCTAATTTTACGCGGCTAGTTTCGAGCGTATAAAATTAACATTTCGCATATTGCAATACGTATTAATATTAATAAAGTAATATTTAATGTTTATTCATTTACTATTTCGAATGTTTAAAAGCACTCGCGTATCATACTAACATTTTGTGGAATTCGCATGAATTTTGGACGTTCATTAGTGGAGCTTAAACTTTTCCCTAATGATTTCTACAATTAGGGCATAATTACGTCGAAAAAGTAACCAAGTGTTCGACAGTTGCGCCTGAAAAAACAAGCCGCAGCCGGTGATTTTTTTTTTTTTTTTTCTCGGGCTTATGCCAAAGGCGGCAGCAAAGCCAGACGATTATAGAGGAGCCGAAAAGAAATATTGAAACGCGGCCGGTAAAGAGAAACGAGAAAAAGGGGCTATATCGAGGAGAGCGAGAGAGCGAAAGAAAAAAGCATCAGAAGGATATAATCTCTGTGTGTATAGAGATCTCGCTGGCGAGATCGCCGACAATAAGCGCGGACGTAGAGGAATTGAAGGTATACAAGCTCGCGCTCGAAGTTGTCAAGAGAGATAGGAGAGAGAGAGAGAGAGGAAGAGAGAAAGCTTCGGCAGAGAGAAGCTCCTAACGAGGGATTCTCGGATTATCGCGTGTCTGTTTGCATTATTGTTCGTCGTCGCCCTGTCCTTCCTCTCTCGCTCCCTCCCTCTCTGGCCCTCTCTCAGCACCCTGTAGCGAGAGAAACAGAAGAGACCTTTCGACGGTCGCGGATCTTCAGCCGACTACGATATCCCTGCGCTGCTGCTACTGCTACTGTACTGCTGCCTCTTCTCTCTCTCTCTCTCTCCACTTACACTGTTTTCCTCTGTCTCTGTCACGCTTGGCTCGCCGTTGTCATTAATTTTAATGCGGCGAAACGATGCGCCCCGTTTGCTACAATTTACGGGCTTACTTGCCCTCGAAGCTCCTCCTGAGCGCGGGCGAGAGAGAGAGAGAGAGAGAGAGAGAGAAAGGAGCACCGGAGACCGATTAATTTTTCAGAGCGTTGCTGAGCGACAGCTTCTGAATAGCCATGACTTCTAACCAAACAGATATTTTATTCAGTCCGCCTCGTATATAAAACGATCCTTTTGCATTTTTATGCCCATTCGTATACCCTTGTTACTTCCTTCCTTCTTTCCTTCTTCCCTTTTTTCCCTCCTCTCTCCTTTTGACAATCACGCGCACCGAAAATGAGTGTCAGCGCCGATCAGTATGCGGAGAAGATGGCTGAGGAGATAGAGAGAGGGAGAGAGAGAGAGAGAGAGAGAGAGAGAGAACTCGAAGCTGTACAGGGGTTTTAAAATTTCCCAAGGGAGGAGGAGAGTCGAAAAAATGGACAAGGACCTTCCGCCGGGAATAGAGAGTGTAGTAACAAGAGCTGTTTCAGTGGAAGGTCGAGTCGGGAAAGTTTAGTCGATCGACGGAGCCTTTTTTTCCGGGTGCGTGAGTCGCGCGCGCGGGGCTTGAAAGCCAAATTAGATGTTTCTTCGTTATACGATTGCGCGCTAATTTTGACTCGGGGATACGGTTGCGAGATTTGGAATTCAG
The DNA here is from genome assembly GCA_900490025.1 of Megastigmus dorsalis. NCBI lineage: Eukaryota > Metazoa > Arthropoda > Insecta > Hymenoptera > Megastigmidae > Megastigmus > Megastigmus dorsalis. The sequence continues at coordinate 14,433 of UELU01121849.1, forward strand.
ATTGGCTTTCATTAAAGCCGCTTATGCAATCCTTTAATTGTTTCACTATTTATGAGGGCGTTCCGTGATGGATATACTTTGGAATTCAGAAGCGGAAAGAAGGCGAGTTAAGAATTGCTTCGAGGATAGTTGAGTAAGCAGCCATCAATAATTGTAGACGACATTTAATTCACGAACCAAACCAAAATTAGCTTTCATTTCAAAAAATATATTTATAACGAGCAAAGACAATTCAAATTTCCTTATATCATTGTATATATACACAGTATAAAAATCAAATGATCCGAGAGGTAAACGAAGTGCCTGTTAACCTTAGAACAGCGATACTGGGTTACGGTAACTCACAGGCGAGGGTTGACAAAGCCGCACTATTTCCATAGAACGCGCGGGGATGGAGGAGGAGGAGGAGGAGTGTCCGATCGAGGAGGGCAGGATTTGGCGGATTCCTCGCGTAGAAAGTCCCGGCCATAGCAGCAGCAGCAGCAGCAGCGGTAGCCCCTCACTGCCTCCCGAACAGCCGATTAGGAACGTAACAAACTGCCGCGTCTGGGTCAGCGGTAATCTAGTGATAGTGTTTCTGCCGCTGCAGAAACTCTACTCCCCTCCTCCTCCCCCTTACCGAACCCTCGCGTGCGCGCACCGACTTTACTATATATATATATATATATATATATGTATAACGCTCTCAGAAAATCCAAGTATATAGCGTATGTATATAATACTGTTTCGGCTGTTGATGCAGCGCCATGTTTATGATTTGCGGTGCGGGAGAGAGAGCTTAACGCGAGAACATTCATAACTTTCTTAAAGAGAGTTGCTTTACAGCTGCGGTTGGGCTTGTAATATTTCAAGACGCACTGCCCTCCTTCCCTTTCTTTCTTTCTTCTCTCTCTCTCTCTCTCTCTCTCACGATCCTTTGTTCGCGACGCAACTTTTATCGCGTTACTTGAAGTATTACTCTTAATAAAGCTATTGTTGCGGACTCTGGCATGTATACACGGAAGATCGTGTAAGCGGTATATAAAGTTTCAAAGTTTCAATTAAGAATGGATGATTTATAAGAATAAGATACAAAAGATGAGATTTTACAATTTTCCGCAAGGTATCGGGGATCGCCAGCCCTGCGCTCAGCCGCGCGCAACATTTATGAAATTTTCATTTCCCCGATCTTCAAATATGCTTCAGGGGGATAGTGCACATTAATTACGTCTTACATCTCGCGGGCGCTAATGCGCTTACAATGAGCAGAAATCTCGCTTCTCAATAAATACGGCATCTGCAACCTGATCCATCAAATAAAGAGTGCTAAACTCGCGCAATCCCCGACAAGCGGCGGCGGCGGCGGCGGCGGCAGCAGCAGCAATAGTGCTTTCTCCGCACGGCGATAAATAATCGATGAGTCTCTCTCTCTCTCAGTATCCCAGCTCGTTGCTCTTAACTCTTATTTACACTAATACATAAATCATCGGGGCTCAACAATAGCCTCGACCCGTCACAATCGCACACACACCGTATATCCTCCTTTTCTACCCGTACCTATACATACACACGTACCGCGGCTCTATATAATACACACAATGAAAAACTCCTTCATCCCTCTCTCTCTCTCTCTCTCTCTCTCCCTCTCAAGAATCGCGGCGCAACAACTTTTAATTCGCAAAAAGGGACCGCCACTCATTCTCTCTCTCTCTGTCGCTCTGCTACAGCGAGTATCCCGCAGTGCATAAAGTGGCCCTTACATCTAGAAGCGCGCCGGTCATGCGCGCGCACATACACACACACACACAAACACCGACACAGACACGCAGATAGAGCGAAAGAGAGACGTCGGGTGCGCAACCACAATACATAAATAGGTGCAGGGTCCGGGCTAACAGAGAGCGAGTGTACGGTCACGTGCGTCCAACTCCGGCGACGACGAGCGTCTCTCTGTGTGTGTGTGCGGGATTGCACAAGCTCTTCGCGGCGTGTATATGGATGTGTGTACCGAGGCAAGGCGAGTTGCGCGAGTGAGCGAGTTGCCGAGCGACCGGTCGCCTGCTGCACGGCCCGTGATACTCTCTCGCTGCTGTTGCTGCCGCTGCTGCCGCTGCTGCCCGAGGCTCGATACAGCAGCCACTCTCTGCCCTGCACGCGCACACATGCACACTGCAGCCGGGCTACGGCAGTAGTGCCGGAGACCGTCCATAGTCGAGCGAGAGGGAGAGAGAGAGAGAGAGAGAGAGCGAGAGAGAGAGCCGTCACGGGCCTGCGAGATGGCGGTTATTGAATTATTAATTAAGCCGGTTAATTAACAAACGATAGGCCATTGGCGCGGGCGAGAGGAGGAATTGAGCGGAGAGAGTCGCCAGCTTGCTGCCTCGTATACCCACCCACTGCACGCACGCACACACACACACACACACGGACACGGACATCGGGACTCGAGCGCAGCCAGTGGCCGGTATACGTATATGTAGATGGAGGGATATATCCGTCATATTGGCAGTGCGGGCCGGCAATTGCACGCTACACACGTTTCGAACGAAACGAGCGCCCCGGCATGGCCCTGCACACTGCACCGGCCACTGTGGAAACGAGGTCCCCCGATTGAACCGCATTACGAGCTCCTGACCGCCTAGCTGACGAATAACTGCGGGGATCGGCTTTAGGACAGACGAGAGAGAGAGAGAGAGACAGAGAGCGACATAGAGAGAGAGAGAGAGAGAGAGAGGGACTCGATCCTCAATGCACAACTTCTAATGCGCTGAAATCCCAAAGTTCCGACGCCCCGTACGGTTAATAACCAGTGGACCTGGACCGCCGCGCTCTGCACACGCTGCCAACCCATTATTCCGCTGCGAATCCTATCTAATGGGATACCTCCCGCCTCCACCCCCACACACACTCCCAACTGCCTC
>UELU01121849.1:17406-32742 GCA_900490025.1 Megastigmus dorsalis
CCCCTTTATTTTATAATCGCCCAACCGCCCGATTGTACCGCTAAGTTATTGCTCCATTCGCGCGCGTTCGCGGGCCCGTGGCTGTAATAATGTCGCGTTCCTCTCTCTCTCTCTCTCTCTTGCTCTCCCTCTCTTGGTCTTGCTCTACTAATACTGGCTTCGCTTCCAAGCTATTCTCCGATCTACTGCGTGTGCACGGTCTGTAGCTTTTGAGTGCGGCTACGTGGGCGTCTGCTAAATGTTTGGCTAGCGCTGGGTTTGCCGGGGCGCTTTTTACTCCTCTTGCGGGCAGTTGGGCTTTCCTGATGGGAAACTGCACTTAGCGTGTAGTACCGCCGCGCAGGAGGAGGACGGGCTTTCCTGGCCAGACTGGATGGCTGATTCTCTAAATGTTTATTTGCTTGCAGCTATTTTTCTTTTCGTTTTAATTGAAAAACCTTGCCGCCCATTGGGAATTCCGGCTATTCTATACTTTTTATATTACAGCTATTTTGTAATTAATAATTTTAACGGTCTTTGCTTTGATCAAATACTTGATTGAAATCCCTATGTAGAATGAAATTTCGCGTAACCTTTCGCTTAACCTGTACGAATTAATCTTGATATCGCGCGAGCGAGCGTGGAAAAAGAGCCGCGGATTGCTAAGGGCTCGTTACGAAACTCAAAGCGGAAGCTATCATGTGCATGGAAGCAGACAGTGTACTGCGTAATAATTAATTTTCCTCAACACGGTTCAACTATTACTTCCAAAATGAATATTGCATAATAGTGATAATTTCATATACTTACCTCCACATGTATAACAGCATAATAAGCATTAATTAAGTTCGAGGTTTCGTGACTTCAACTATACAGTTCAAGTAGTGAAAACTTCATGTTCAAAGTAAAATTTTACCGCTGCATCTACGTAGAGAGCGAAAAAAAAAAAGGAAAAAGCTTGATCTTTATTCAATGTATACGTGCAGAAGTACTCGCACAGAAATCCGAAAACCATACGAAACGTGAAACGTGTTAAAACTTCAGCGAATCAATGAAAAACGTCGCTCTCCTCGTTTTTCATAATTCCATTGTCATTTGACAAATACGAAAGAGCCCAGTGCAACGCGTGCGGAGGGAGAGAGAGAGAGTGAGAGAGAGAGAGAGAGAGCAAGAGCAGTCTGTCATTTTTATCAAAAGCTCGCATTATACGCCTGCAGCCGGTGTGCGCGGCTGTGCGGAGAAACGCGATATGCGAGAATTCAAGTTAAGCTCCGCGCGCGAGTTCTCTCTCTCCCTGACATCTCGCCGAAATTTACGCAAAGGTGTTTGCCAAAAAAATTTGCATTATACTCGCCCACTGCGGATAACCTTTCCTTCCTCTCGCGCACACACGTCAGCCGATTCCACCGAAGAACCGCTTACAACATATCCCCGATATTAAACAATATTGAATAGAGGTAAAATTTTTCGCGAAACGCAACAAAGTTAAAGCTGGTAGCCGCGCGCGGAGCGAGTTTGTAGCGTTAATCGAACTATGGTGCATTCGCGTCGTCGTCGCGTTTAAGCGCATGAATTATTTAATAAAGCAAAGCGAGTCCTTATATTTGCATGGACGGCGAGGCACAACGCGCTCACTGCTCCTACACATTTACATGAGGAACAGCTCTCGCGGTGAAAATTTTTGCGATATACACACTCACACACACACACACACACACACACACACACGTGTTCGCGTAGTTTTTGCGTTATGGGTGGAGTAGCGCGGGAGACTTGGGCTCTCTCGCGCAAAAACAAATAATGAATTTCACGCGGGGACCACCGGGCTCCGTTTATATACGCGAGCACACTGTGCGCAGTAATCAAGTAACTGCATATAATTTCCGAGTGAGCGGAATTACGCTGACCTGAATTCGAGAGGCCGCCTCGGCGAGATGCATACATATACGCCGAGTGTGTGTAACCAACTCGCTCTCTCTCTCTCTCTCTCTCTCTCTCTCACACACACACACACACACACTCTCGCTGTTTCTCACTCCTCGACTCTCCGTGTATATTCGCCATGGCTAGACCCTATACATATAGATACACGCATTATGCAACAGGTTTGTTTGTCCCAAAAACAACACAGTTCTCTCTCTCTCTCTCTCTCTAACCCACTCTCTCTGTCTCTGTCTCTCTTGCTGCACTCGCTCAAAACTTTCAATAGGAAAAGTTGCGACCTACACGGTGTATTCGCGGCCGTGTATATACGTGTGTTCGGTAGCTTTATCGGGGAGATAGCCGCCCGGGCCGCTTACAGTCGTTAATGCGTAAGAGAAAAAGTAAAGGAAAATAAAGCAACTGCGCCGCATGCCGGGGAGCCGAGGTACCTACTGCACCCCTATACATATATACAGCGCATACCGTGAGCGCAGTATCGCGACACTTTGTTGCGCTAGCGAAGCGAGAGAAACGGTCGCCGCGCCGGGAGCTTTTTCCTCTCTCTCTCTCCTCTTTCGGGAGTCGGGGGGTTAAAAGGGGGGAGGAGGAGGCGTAGGAGGGAGGGACACTGCCTGCGTATCTGAAAAAAGCCTGTGTTTTTCTACGACATGTACACGCGGAGCCGAAAAGTGGTTTGTGTGCGCGTGTGTGCGTGTGTGTGTGTGTGGTCTGTTTTCGGCCGTAACAAAGCTCAGTCAAAATGACGTAGTACCCGTCACTCGTGTCTTTCCTCGTCGAATTCGTTATTTTTCCGCGAAAAATGCGCCAACTCGGGCGGAAGAGGGCCGCCGGGCGTAGAAAGAGCCTGACTCTTTCTTTATTTCACCGCCGCGCTTTTTCTTTCTCTCTCTCTCTCTCTCTCTCTCTCCCTTTCTCTTTTTTTCTCCTTTTTATGAAACAGTTTCGGGATGACGGTAATGACGATGAGATGCGAGCTTTTCGGCGGTATGCTGTTTGTACACTTGGCGGATTCTTTTATCGCCGCCGCAGTATATACGTATTGTATATACCTACGCCATGCGGAGTTTCTTGTTGATGGGATTTTTATGTCGTGAGAATTTAGAATCGAGCGGATTTTTCAGCCTCGTGAGTACGCGAAACACTTTCGGTGCAGTGGATAAAAATGAATTTTTATACACATACAAAAACCACCCACATTGTTTAAGATACAGAAATTTGTAAAAAGTTTGGATTAGCATTGCAAATTAAAAAGTGCTGGGGGGCTTCCTTGTGATGATGAAAGTTTTCCACAAGAAAATTGTGTAGGTTTATTTAGGTGTTCAGTTTATTAGTGTGTTCGCTAGTTCATTAAGCAAGTATGTTGAGAAAATTACGCAATCTTCTGGCGAAGGGCGCATTAAAGACTAGCTAAATTATTTAATAAAAATGTTCCTAAAGCCCTTCAAGAAACATAACTTGTTCAAATTTATCTAACATTATTTAAGTTTCCGCAGCTGCATCAAAATAGTTATTGTTTAAAATAATTTTCAAATGTTACTTACCGCGTCGCGATCCATCACTTTTATGGTAATTCAAGTCTATTATTGTTTCATTCGAACAGCCAACAAATATTTAAGCTCAATTCTCAACAGGAAAATCCACTGACGCCCATGCAAAACCATGAGTCAGTTTCCCGCTGCATGAATCATCCACTCGCGCGGCTTCACAATTTTCTCGCGCGAAACTTTTCTCCTCGGCGACTCGCTACATTCACGTATTCATAACGATTCCGCTCGGAGGCGCGTATAGTTCCCTGCGCGAGATCCGCTACATTTCCATATTGTAACATAAAAATAATTACGCACCGGAGGAGTCCATAAAAAAAAAAGAATTCACCCCCTCTCGGTGTATTATCACCGTTTCAAAACCTCGTCTCACCATCTCTCCACCACCCCCAAAAATGCCCATAAACTCAATGCGCTCCTATATATGTATCTATACATAAGCCTCTTCCTGTCTCTCTCCCTCTCTCTCTCTCTCTCTCTCTCTCTCTCTCTCTCTCTCTCTCCCACTCACTTCACCCTCGTAAAAAACTTGGAATTATCCCGGCACTTCTCCCTATAAGCACCGAGATAAAAAGAAAAGGAGGAGCGAAAAAAAAGGAAGAGAAGAATGATGGAGGAGTCGAAACACGGACGAAAGTGGGTCGTTGTCGGCTATTCAAAGTATTTTCAATATGTCACAGTTATTAATGCAGATCGTGTGCATCTTTGCAGAAAATGTATCTCAGCTCTGGGAGAATAGCTGTATTATTTCTCTGCGTTATTATCATTCCGCGAATCGCCTGTGACAATAGGGGCTTGAGCAATATCTAGCCTTCAAAGTAAGAAAATAGTATGTGTATATATATCCATTTCCATTCGAGGAATTCACTTTTTAATTGCAGAATTCTCGTTAGTCGAAATGGTTCTCGGATCAAAATTCCGCACATCAGTCGCTCAGTAGCGCGTCGAGGAATTAACAAAAAAAAAAAAAAAGCGAGCGTCTACCTAATGAACACATAATTTTCGTATACAGTATCAGAAGAACCCTTGCTCTCGAGATAAGAAGCAGAAGCAGCTGAGAGGTGGAAAAGAGGGAGCTGGATAAAAAAAAGAGGAGCCGTGCAGCCGAGAGAGAGAGAGAGAGAGGGAGAAGCGAAGGACTAAATCAGCGGCATACATGTATAATATCCGGGCGTAGGATGTATTCAATTGCCGGGGAAGGAAAATTTAAGCGCATAAGCAGGTCTCTCTCGCGCGCGCTGAAAGGGCTGATAGCTGGGCTGGGAGCTCTATATAACGCGGCGGCGCGCGCTGAAAAGAGCCTCGACCGGTAAGAGAGCGAGAGAGAGCGAGAGAGAGAGAGAGAAATACGATCTCGGGAGCGCCAGTCCATTAGTGGCCTCGTGCACCGCTCGCAGCTCCTGCTCTCTCCTTCTCGCTCTCTCGCTTTGCCTCTCTCTCTCTCTCTCTCTCTCACTCTTTCTCTCTCGCTAGTACAGGACTTTTCAGTTTACGCGTACATCAAGGGAGGAAACGAGCGCGATGGGGTGCTATGCCACTAGCTACGTGCTTCGGTGTGCGAGACAGAGACAGGAGAGAACGAGGGAGGCAAGGAGGGAGGAAAAGCTGGGAGGGAGACGCACAGAGAGAGAGAGAGAGAGAGAGAGCGCAGAAGGATGAGCGGAAGGAAGGAAGGATAAATCGATAAGGACAAAGCAAGATAAAGTGAATGAGGAATTGGGAGATGCGAGAAGAAGGGGACCAAGGATAATACGAGGTAAGGAGGAGGAGAGAGAGAGGGAAAAAGAGTCGTGACAGGGAGTCTGGCCGTGGGTGTGTGTCGCGTGCGCGTGTGGATGTGCATGTGGGTCCGCATGTGTGCGTCGGTGGGTGGGTATGTTTTTTTGCGCCGGAGAGAACAGGGAAGAGGAGTCTGAAGTTTCGGGTCGGGATTGCGCTGACTTCTCTCGAGAGTTATGTCGGCTGGAGCTGTGATTTTGCATGTAGCGCCATCAGCTTTTTTGTGCACCTTGCACTGCTTATAAAGTATTTTTCATGTCATACTTTCGGATACTTTTTCCTGCAGCTGGGAGAAGAAAATTTATGGAGCTATTATGAAATTTTTACATTTTTATCTCGGAATTATTTTCAATTGTTCCTTTAATGTTTGCAGTCGGTGCGCATAGTCGTTTTATTGCTGTGTAATTGATTGAGAAACGTCGAGGCAAATAAACTGGAACGGTGCTGAATTATTGGTAAAGGTCAATGCACAGGGGAATGGTTACTGCTCTCGCATTAAAACGTCTGACTTTTATAACTTTAGGTATTCGCGCATAAAAAAGCATGAATTTAAAAAAGCGTTGACCTCCTTATCTCTGAGAAAAATGATAAAAGTAGATACTAAAATTCCTTAAATTAGGCCTTTACTATTAATAAACGTAGCTCATACTAAGCAATGGCACCGATAAACTTATATCAAGCCTATTAAAAATACTTCTTTTATTACAAACCTTTCCCCATCTTCTTGCAATTTATCTTTTTATTTATTATCTTCCAATAACTCTGTCGCCTACACTTCCGTCGGATGCAAAATAATATCTTATAGCTCATACTTATTTTCTTGATTAATTAAATTCAATCGAAATAACTCTTTTCCCTCATAATTAAATGATCACCTTTAAATATTTTACCATTATTTCTAATGAAGTATTTCTTTTTTAATCAAAAAGCTTTTATTTCTAATTTTACTGTAAGTAAAACCAAAATTAATTGAATTTACGAGCAAAGTCTAAATTGGCTCACCTAAAAGCTAATGTTCAAAGAACCTTTTATACCGCAATTAAAATAGGTTTAAGATAGATATAGATGTATACTAAAGTCTGCATTTATTAAAACCATTTCAAGTTTTAAATAATTATATTCAAAATGCTCGAAGCCGAAATGCCAAATTGAGAAATTCGAATAAACAAAAAGTTAAGGAACGAAGTATACTTAACAATAATAGCCTACATTTTAGAACTAATTATCTATTTTCATCTAATAAGTCATTACAAATTGGGCTTAATATGCAAAAAAAAAACTCTTATGGAAGTCACGCACTTAATCAAACTTTTAACGAGCTGCGCTTTTTAATGTAGTTAATTAATATCAGCGTGGTTACAGTTGTATTTGTCCGGTCAGAGGAAGGAATAAATAAAAAGAAATTATTCATATAGGACTGAAGAGGCACGATAAAAAGTACCATGCCAAAATGTGAAATAACACTGGCGAAATCAATTTCGATTAAATATACAGGCATTTCGTGTGTACATTTAAAACTATTGTATTTTCTTGTCCACGATATCAAAAGGATCGTCATAGCAACTGCATATTGCCCACACCGACGGCCGAGTTTTGCCAAACGAGAATCAGTTAATCAACTCGTTCATTTCGAATGAAACAATAAAGCGAATTATACTTGCCTGCGAATTAGTGAATTATTACGAATTTAAATTCGTCATTTTTTACGCGTTATTAAATTCCTTTCATATGATATCCAAAAAAAAAAAAACACAAAGCCCACCGATAAGAATTTGATATAAATAATTAGGACATTTTTTCTCAAACGCTGGGAAATACCAGAGCGTGTCTTCATTACAGTATTCATAAAGAGTATAGCTTTAAAGCGCGCGTATCGTTTTAAATTTAATTTTATTTATTCATTCAGTTCATTATGCAACATGCAAATTTTCGTGCCCCTCCCCCCCTCTCTCTCTCTCTCTCTCTCTCTGGTATAATAACTATCAATAAAATTTCAGAATTTAAAGCTATTAATACTTTAATTGCTCTCTTGAAAGGAAACTTGTTTCTTTTTTCATAAGATTATACAGAGAATAAGTTTTCTCCTCATGCATAATTAAAGTAATTTCTGCAAACTTAGCAAAATAAGTTAGTGTGATGAATTTGGAAAGAGAAAGATTAAGCGAATTCGTGATAAAGAAAATTTCATTACAAATCATTTCAACTATCTGCTTAATATTAATGAGAATTCCTTTAAATCTAAGTAAAAAAAAAGAAAATGAAACATAAAGTTTTTATCACACTGACGGTAGAAGCATCTTAAACATGAATGTATATATTCAAAAAGGGCAGTTATAGCCTCAAATATATTTTATCATCCCAACAGATTGCAAGTCAACGCTGCCTCATTTGAAATTTAAGAGTTGCGGTCTTTTCCATTCCATTTTCGATCCATTCAATAACTGCCGATTCCGCATTAATCCTCAAAATCTCTCTAGGGGCAAGCCGAAATAAATCTCGCGCAAAAATCTCTCTCCCTCTTCTTCTGCCAACTAAACGGGCGCGCACACACAAGAATCATCGTCCGAAATTCGGTGCTCGCCTCTCTGCTTCGCTTTCCCACACACGAATCTACACACACTCCAATTTTCTAAATTAAGTCTCTCTCGCTCCGCAATCGGCATGACGCACGTATACACGATTCAACACGGAAATAAGAGGAAAAAAATGAAAGGAACGTACGAGTATTAACGAAATCCACCGAGAGAGAAAGAAAGAAAGCAAGCCGGTATCGAAGCATATAATAGTCGAGCCCCTGGCGGTAAGGTGAGACCCCGTAAAAGTTAGTCATCCCCTCTCTCTCTCTCTCTCTCGCTGCCACGCGCATATTGCTCGAATTAATTGGTTTATGGTCAGTCGGTCGAGGGTGAGAGGTGAGGAAGACCGAGCGGCCAAGTCCGGCGCCTGCACGTGTGTGTATATTAAGCCATTGACGGCACACGTATACAGCTAGGCGAGGGAGGGGAGGCTGTGCACAAGTCGAGGAAAAATTGGTGGGGCCCGAGTGGTCTTACTCACTGCGCACACACACACACACACAGTCGTATACGCGCGGAAAGCGTGTTTGCACGGGATGTAGGAAAACGGTAAACGGGAAACCTGCCTCGCCCTGTGTTTGGCCACGACGGACTTTGTTGGTACTTTGGATTTTGTACTTAATTGATAGAATGAAAGCCCCTAGTTTTACGCGATAATTTTCGATACGGCTTAATTACTTTCAGCGATAATGAGAATCCCTGGCCCTTGATTGCAACTTTATTTTAACAATTGCCATTTTTACAATCGGTTGGAGATTCATCGATGCTTCGCCGAGAGTATATCCCTTTACTTATTGTTGAATTATTTTTACGAAACAGCAAGTGCCAATTACGTTATGAAATTTACAAGATTCTGAGTTGAATCGAAATCACTGCGAGAGTTTGATCAAACAATTTTTGCAGGAATACTTCTAATGGTCCGTTGAGGGTCCCATAAATAATTGAGTATACTCGGGAATAAGTGGGCTTGAAGCGAAGAAGAATGTAATTTTAATTTAAATGCCTTTTTCTTCACTCGAAAAAACCCTCGCACAAATCGCCGCCGCCTCCACCCTATCCGCTGCAGGAAATCCTGGTGGATCCGTTAATTTCTCAGATTTTCACTTACGAGTGCTGAGTCTTAAATATTCGGTGAATGGGGAAGGGGGAGGGGTGGGCAGAGGGAATAGCTGTCTGGAATGAAAAAAAAGGCAAACTGATCGATTTTTCGAAAGGCACGTATTTCAAGCACGGCCTGTTGGCCCAGCGCTTAATTAAGTTCGCCTTAATCCAGAAAGGAGGATAAGTCCAACACAGGAAGTGCGTGGAAGTTGTTCGCCCTCTCTCTCTCTCTCTCTCTCTCTCCCTCTCTTTGACTCTCTCTCTCTTTCTCTCTCTCTCTCTCCTAAATTATTAGAAAAACAAAACCGCGGCCTTAGCTGGCGTGCGCTAAATTTAAATTGGAAATGATCCCTGTAGGGTGTACGTATATATACACATTTCATACAGATCCAGGAGACTACTTTTTAAATAGATCGATTACCATACTGCAGGCGGACTTTGGCAAAAATAAAAATGATAAAATTTTTAATTATGCGCAACCGGACGATAGGAACTCGCTGTCTATTGATTTTAGAGTTCAAAAGTAACTCGAGGAAAATTCTCGCAGCAGCAGGAGCAATAGCAGCGGTAGTAGCGCGGCAGTAACGGCAGAGTATAGCGGCAGCAGCGAAGCGCAATCAAGAGTTAATTAACTCTCCTATATAGTTTGAAAAAGGAAGCCCCTTGAAAAACCTCACCTACATATAAAACACGATCTCGGAAAACAGTGTTTACACTCATATATCGGAGCCGAAATTGACCCAGCATCGCCGTGGCGGTTGTACCTTTCGTCTTCCCCCTTCCAGCCGCCGCCCCTCCTTTGCTTTCTCGCGCTCGCTGCAGTGTGTACACACACAGAGAAGGAACGAACCGAGAGAAACCGAAACAGAATCCGACCTTAACTTTGAAAAATCTCCCGAATACGCGCGCAGGCAACAACGCCGAGGGAGCTGAGACCGAGAGAACTCGGTCGAGCCCCGGAAAGTAATCCCTCCTCATTTACAAGGTCCGCGCGCATTATGCGCGACACACACACACACACACACACACACGCATACACACGTAGAGGCAGAGACATTATTCAGAGCTATGGCTTAATTGTATACAAGAGGTAGAAGGAACGAGAGAGAGAGAGAGGAAGCGCGAGTCTTGATACACGTGCCGGAGCGGAGGCAGGAGAGAGGAAAGCAGCGCAGCAGCATCTCTCGGGTGGCGCGCGAGCTGCGAGGCTGCGAGCGCGCTCCCGAAAGTCAGAGAGCGGGCGGTTTACGGCGGCAGGAGCTGCAGACGGAGAGAGCATGCGCGAGTGGGAGTGGCATAGCGGAGAGAGACTCGAGCGCACCGTGTGTATATACATGCACACACAGACGCACACACAGACACATATACACGTGTATAGAGGCGAGTCGACGACTACTGGCGTGTGCACGCGAGAGCCGAGCGTCTAGCGCTCCTTTCTGTCCCGCAGCCGCGCGCGAACCGAACGCACGCATATAAGCACGGATCCCGCATCGGCTCCTCGTTCTCGCCCTTCTCGCCCTTTGCTCTCTCGCTCTTGCCCTCTCTCTCGCTCTCTCTCGCTCTCTCGCTCTCGTTCACGTATAGATTTTACGCGAGCAGCGGGCTTATATACGAGGGATCGCCGCACGTGCCGCAGTGTACCCGGTATCCCTATTGCCGATCCGAGCTGGCAGTCCGCTGAGGCGGTCGAGCCGGTACGTATACGCGCGGTTATTGGACTACGAGTGCGACGTCCGTGGTGATCGTTAACGGACCGAGTGCCACCGGAGTATAGCGTCAGTTTTTTTTGTTGGTTCCGCTGCAGTGAGAGTGCCAATATATATATATATATAGTGCCGATGAGCCGAGTTTGACGCGCGAGACGTCCGATTTAGCAATAAGAAGAAGGACAGATGTAAAAGTGGTGACGGGGCACAAGTTATAAGAAGTATAAGAATAAGAATAGGAAGAAGAGGAGGAGGAGGAGGAGGAGGAGAGAGGAGGTAGGAGGAGTGGGAGCTGGTCGAGGTAGAGCCGGAGCCGGGTGAAGAATATGAGGCAGGCCTCAGGGCTGCTGGTGCAAGTGTCGAGTGAACGATGAACCTCTCGAGGCTGGAGGAGGAGACGACGACTACTGCGCGAACAAGTGAGAACGAGCTGGCAAACTGTACTTGGCTGAGGCCAGCCGTACAAACGTGCCTACGCGGCAGGTGCTGCAGCCCCAGTCCGACCAGAATGCGACTCTTACTACTAACTGCGCTGGTGCTCTTCGCCTCGCTGACGACAGGTGATTTATCTCTTTCTTCTTCCCTCTTCCCTCATATGGGTCATCACCTACTTTTTTCTCTTTCTCCCTCTCTCTCTCTCCCTCTCTCTCTGCCTACTCCAGTCTTTCTCTTCCACCTCGCATCACGTGTTATTAGTGCACTTATATGCGCCCCCCGCTGTGTTTGATCTCTTTGCGCGCGCTTTCCGCAGACTGCGATGAGCGATGAACCCGTTGTGGCGCGCGGCGGCGGCGGCGGCGGCGGTGGGTTATATATCGGGGCCTTGCCCGATGTTATTCCGGATGCCCTGCTCGCACTGCTCGCACAGTAGCGGCGAGGTCTTTCAAAGAGATATTGCGATATTATGTAAGATGGATTTCGGCGCGGGATTTCCGGGAACGAGGAGTATATATTTCCGAGAGCGTATGAAGGTATACCTGAATAATGCTTGAGTGATTGCTGATCAAAGAATCGGTTTTTCCTCCGGCGCGTCTTTATGAGTTTCTTTTGAAATATCATTCTCTTTATCTGCGAGGGATTCGAAAAGTATTCCGTTGATGTGGAAATCCGCGAGCTCTATATCGCGAGGATATGGTGACTTTCGATATTACATAGCTACGATGTTTTTTGGGGCTCCGTAATGGATTGCGACTATAAATCTCTTTAAAAGATTCATTTAGAGCGTCGTTAAAGTAATTGTTATACCAGGGTCTTAAGGTTATAATTTCGTTGATAAAGCCGCGGCTGGTGCGTGATAAACTGATTAAAAATTATTTTTAATCCTAGTTCCATGCATATTTAATCTCGAACTCGGCAAAAATTAATCCCGCAAAATAATTGTTCACATAAATATAGATTTGCTCTACACCAGAGTTTTGCAATCTCGGCGAGTCTCATGAATACTAAAATATAAAAAAGGTGGCGTGCTCGGCGCGTTTCAATTTTCTATATCAACGCGGGAACAAGAAAAAACAGAGAGTCCGCCGAGATCCACGAGAGCAGGGAATAAAATTTGGTCTTTTGTAATTGCGACGTGGTAAATCTTGTACATGGAAATGCGTCAGAAGTACAGCATTTATTTCACTGTATATACGGGGTAGGGAATTAATAACGCTCGAAGCTCTCCGAGCTCGCCGCGTGAATGAAAAGTAAATTCAGCTTAATAGAATCGTCGATCGATCTCGAAGGCCGATCGACAGCTTTGATTCTAGAGTAAAATCAGCTCTCGCTCGTAAGGAGGTTGACAACGGGAAAGGCGTGTGTATATATGTATATATATATGTGTGTGTGTGTGTATAGGGTATAGCGCGGGCGCTTAGTTCGCGCGTCGTTTGAGCGACGGTCGTCGGGCATCCGATAAACGCAAATAAACGCTCCTCAGCGACGGTATAGCAGCGAGAACGGCAACGGCAGCGGCACACGACGAGGGAGCGTACGGTTTCTCGCGCGCCTTCGCGCCTCTTTTATGCTTTTCGCTGTGCGGCGCTGCTGCACGCGATCGCGACAAATCGAGTGAGAAAAACGCCGCTCGACTATGCACATTGCTTGTGTACAACGTAATATGCGAGCACGTCCTTTTTTCTCCCCCACGCCCAACCTCCACCTTTCCCTGTTCTCCTCCTTCTCGGCGAAATCGCGCGATTTTTCCCCCTCCCAAAGTGCCGAGAAAGAGTGAGAGAGAGAGAGAGGGAGAAGCCGGAGGAAAACCTATTAAAACTTATCGAACTTTTTTTTTTTGCCTGTACTACCGAGCTGCTGCCGCACAACCAAGTTTGTGGATTGCATGCCTTTTTAATTGTAAAGTAAATTCCGTGAGGATTTTTAGAGCCTTTCAGCTCTTTGCCAAGCATAGAAATTGAATTCGGGGGAAAGGCTGAATAGGGATTTTTTGAAAATAAAATGTGAACTAGTGCTCGAGCACCGCTTTCTATGGGTTTTCCCTACACTTTTGGGATTTTCTCAGTCGGAATAATTTCCGAATGTTCGCGCAGAATTAAAGTGGTTGTAAGTTTTAAAATTATTGTTATATAATAAGTTGCGCGCGATCTTAGGCTTTGTGCAGATAGAGTGAGATATACGCAAAATACGTGTGAGACGATATAAAGGTGATCTTTAGCTGCTCAAGACCTAATTATATCGTTAAACTGGCCATTTATTCATTTATGAAATAATACTCGTAATAAACGTTAACGCTTAGCAACCACAAAAGTTTTTATGGTATACTCGGTTAACGGATGGACATAAATGTCTATTTAATACCGGTAAATAGTCATTAAAAAAAACTGTTGAACATTTTAAATGCCGGAACGTCATATATCACGAGTTAACAGCTGCTTTAAAAAATGCACACAACGGTACGAGATATGACGATTTAACTGCTTTGATATGTGATAAAGCGACACTCGTACTTGTCGCGTTAATAAGATTAAATTATGGAAAAAAACAACTTATTGTCCATCCTTTGTATGATTGATTCATTTGAAGTACAAAATATTGTACATTTCTGATTGTACGATACATTCAATCTTCATTTTGAATTATTAATGAGGAAATTAGTCTGCTTGAACATTGATTAATTTCTTTTACTGCGCAATAATGAGTAATGAATAATGAATAATGAATAAAAAGTAGTAGGAGAAATTCAATTTCCCAGAAGTTGAAAAATTCAATATGCAATCGTTGTTTGAACGAGGTAACAGTGCCCAATGACGCTATACGTACGTCCCGTACTGCTTATAAATAATATTCGTACTTAATGTAATCGTAAATAATTGTAAAATATATGACGGAATTGATTGTGGAATCGAGAAATGTGCATTGCAAATATTGGATTAATTCTTTTGTACCTACCTGAAACAAGTACAATGTTATTACGTAGTAATTATAATTCATTTTGTAAATGCTTAATATTGTGATTGGATGTATACATTTTTAATTTTACAACTAAAAGGAATTTGATTATGTGAAATTCGAAACTGTACATTATATATCTTCAATATTCGTCGAGTACGTCAGAACAATAATCACTTTATTTGTAAATATCATATGCCATGTGACAGCTGGTTATTAAAATTTCGCTATCAAACGGAAATATTATAAAGATCTATTTACAAAATAATCATTTCCAAGTAATTATAAAGAGCGCTATATATCCGTTTAATCGAACCTCGACGTTAATCCGATCCTCTTAAATTGCCGCGCGACAGGAGCGATCCGCCTTAACATATTTACCAGAGCAAAGTCGCGGAGAAAAACTTGGCTCGCCTCCCTCGGCGAAAATCGAAATCAATCGCTCGGCACGGCTTCGTGCGTTCGTATATATATCCATGTAAGACGGAAAAAGCTGCAGCAACGGTCGCGTCGAATTTCCGCCAATGGAATATCGGCACGTATAGGCTAAAGCAAAGTACACATAGAGGCGCTAGAGCGTTGAATAACGAAAAGAGACAAAGGCGGTGCGAGACGTAACGAGCTGCAAGAGCGAGAGAGCGAGAGAAAGAGAGGAAAAGAGCTGCTCGCGCGCGGAAGGAATAAAGGAAAGGAGTTGAGGAGAAAAAATGTGTAGAGAGAGAGAGAGAGAGAGAAAGGTTCTCGGGGCGTAAGGGAGAAAAGAGGCCGAAGTGCAAGAGAGCGCCAGAAGTGGTAAGGTAACGCGTCGCGGCGTCTCCCCGCCTCTGTCTATATCTGTGTACGGAGAGGCTGCACCAGGGCTGCACATAGACACACGCACGGAAAGCAAGCGCGCGCGCGCCATTGCCGCAGATTATGCAAACGGCAGCCAATTCGATTCAAGTGCACCGCAAATAACCGCTCTTTTACCCATTCGACTAAATGCGAAGCCGTTTATACGCGGAGGCGATCCATTAGAATATCGCGTGTAACCCTTCCTCTTCCCCTTTCTCTCTCTCTCTCTCTCTCTCTCTATCTCTGTGCCTTTGGCTTTTCCGCTTCTCTGTCTCAGCTCGACTCGGCGCGAGCTCGGTGTCATTGCACAGACCGTTGTATATACTTCTTCCCGCTGCTTGCGCACATGTGCGCATCAATTTAGCCAGCCGCGAGCTCCGCGTCCCGAGACTTTTTTACATCCAAGGTGGGAAGAGCTCTCCCGCGGATATGTGTTGGGGCGGGGGTAGAAACAAATGTGTTTCCGTAAGCGGGGGACTGAGG